>JASTWF010000251.1:0-153219 GCA_030390025.1 Squalus acanthias | reverse complement strand
CCGGGGTCAGTGAGACACACACCTGTACTGAGACCCCCCCACCCGGGGTCAGTGAGACACACACCTGTACTGAGACCCCCCCCCTGGGTCAGTGGGACACACACCTGTACTGAGACCCCCCCCCTGGGGCCAGTGAGACACACACCTCTACTGAGACCCCCCCCTGGGTCAGTGGGACACACACCTGTACTGAGAGACCCCCCTGGGGTCAGTGAGACACACACCTGTACTGAGACCCCCCCCTGGGGTCAGTGAGACACACACCTGTACTGAGACACCCCCCATGGGTCAGTGAGACACACACCTGTACTGAGACACCCCCCTGGGGTCAGTGAGACACACACCTCTACTGAGACACCCCCCTGGGGTCAGTGAGACACACACCTCTACTGAGACCCCCCCCTGGGGTCAGTGGGACACACACCTGTACTCAGAGACCCCCCCCTGGGGTCAGTGAGACACACACCTGTGCTGAGACCGCCCCCCCGGGGTCAGTGAGACACACACCTGTACTGAGAGACCCCCCCCCCGGGGTCAGTGAGACACACACCTGTACTGAGACCCCCCTGGGGTCAGTGAGACACACAGATGTACTGAGACACCCCCCTTGGGGTCAGTGAGACACACACCTGTACTGAGACCCCCCTGGGGTCAGTGAGACACACACCTGTACTGAGAGACCCCCCGGGGTCAGTGAGCCACACATCTGTACTGAGACACCCCCCCTGGGGTAAGTGAGACACACACCTGTACTGAGAGACCCACCCCCCGGGGTCAGTGAGACACACACCTGTACTGAGACCCCCCCGCCTGGGGTCAGTGAGACAGACACCTGTACTGAGACCCCCCCCCCCACCGGGGTAAGTGAGACACACACCTGTACTGAGACCCCCCCCTGGGGTCAGTGAGACACACACCTGTACTGAGACCCCCCCCTGGGGTCAGTCAGACACACACCTGTACTGAGACCCCCCCACCCGGGGTCAGTGAGACACACACCTGTACTGAGACCCCCCCCTGGGGTCAGTGAGACACACACCTGTACTGAGACCCCCCCTGGGGTCAGTGAGACACACACCTGTACTGAGACCACCCCCCCGGGGTCAGTGAGCCACACATCTGTACTGAGACACCCCCCCCACCGGGGTAAGTGAGACACACACCTGTACTGAGAGACCCCCCTGGGGTCAGTGAGACACACACCTGTACTGAGACCCCACCCCTGGGTCAGTGAGACACACACCTGTACTGAGACCGCACCCTGGGGTCAGTGAGACACACACCTGTACTGAGACCCCCCCCGGGGTTAGTGAGACACACACCTGTACTGAGACCGCACCCTGGGGTCAGTGAGACACACACCTGCACTGAGACCCCCCCCGGGGTCAGTGAGACACACACCTGTACTGAGAGGACCCCCCCCTGGGGTCAGTGAGACACACACCTGTACTGACACCCCCCCTGCGGTCAGTGAGACACACACCTGTACTGAGACCCCCCCCCCCCCCCCCCGGGTCAGTGAGACACACACCTGTACTGAGACCCCCCCCTGGGGCCAGTGAGACACACACCTGTACTGAGAGACCTCCCCCCTTGGGGTCAGTGAGACACACACCTGTACTGAGAGACCCCCCCCCCCCCCCCCCCCTGGGGTCAGTGAGACACACAGCTGTACTGAGAGACCCCTCAGGGTCAGTGAGACACACCTGTACTGAGAGACCCCCCCCTGGGGTCAGTGAGACACACACCTGTACTGAGACCCCCCCCTGGGGTCAGTGAGACGCACACCTGTACTGAGACCCCCCCCCCGGGGGTCAGTGAGACACACACCTGTACTGAGACCCCCCCCCTGGGGTCAGTGAGACACACACCTGTACTGAGCCCCCCCCCCCCGGGGTCAGTGAGACACACACCTGCACTGAGACCCGCCCCCCCCCGGGGTCAGTGAGACAGATACCTGTACTGAGACCCCCCCCTGGGGTCAGTGAGACACACACCTGTACTGAGACACCCCCCTGGGGTCAGTGAGTGACAGACTTCTACTTAAATTAATCTCTTGGGGAAATTGTGCTTGTGCCTCGGGAGCGGGAAGCCTGTCAGTGCCAGGGGACTGTATCCTGGCAAGGAGTCCACAGGACAGTGAGGGGGAAGAGGAGACCAGTGAATAAATAGTTTAAACAGCCTAGAATCCAACACCCTGTCATAGGAAGTGCTCACCTGCTCGCTGTTCCAGGCCGGTAGATTTGGCGCTGTCTCCCGCGGAGCTGAGTAATGCTATGGGGGCCGGGGACAGGTTGCCTGGGAGGTGTCCCGCTACTTTGCTGGTCGGCTCACCGTCCCCCGCCACTGAGGGCGCTGCTTCTCTCTTGACACCTGTGGTTCCCACGGCCTCTTGTTTCGAGTCTGCGACAGTGGGGGCTTTGCTGGCCTCCGCTGTGGGAGTTTCAGGCGGCTGCTCCTGCGCGGTCTCCGACTGTGCCTCCATAGGCTCCTCCTTCACAGCTGCCTTGGGCGGGGGCTGGGATTCGGGCTGGGGTCGGAGTTCAGATTTAGATTTCGCCTCCGTCGTCTCCGCCGCCTTTGTTGGTGCATCCCCTGCTGTGAGACACAGATAGGATTACTGAGCTAGTGCGATCTCATCGAGTCTACAGCACAGAAACAAGCCATTCGGCCCAACTGGTCAATGCCATATCTCCATTCTCAGGATGGGGCGTGTTTACTGATGGTTCCAACCCTCTCCTGGCTGGCCTCCCACCATCTGTAAACTTCAGCTCATCCGAACCTCTGTCGCTTGTATCCTGATCCCCATCACCCGTGTCCTACATTGGAGTTCCTGGCCCGAATGAAGTTACCGGCCCTGCCTGGACTGCCTGTGGCAAGCACTTCACTCACCCCCTACACCCCGGGGGTTAGATTGGTGGCCCCTGCTGGGGGGTTAGAATCTCATTGTGTTTAAATCCCTTCTTGACCTCACCCCCCTCTATCTCTCTCTCCCTCTCTCTGTAACCTCCCCTCCCAAACTCTCCGTTCCTGTGCCTCTGGTGTGAGATATAGCCTCGACCAATACACACTTCAGGACAATGAGGCAGCTGAGTGACAAGTAGAATAGTGAGGGGATCACGAGCGGTGGGAATTGGTCCATAATGTGGGGACCCGTGGTATTGAATAATCTCCATGTGCTTTGTAATAGTGCAAGCGGTTGTATTAATTCTTTTAATTATCTTGGTATGTTACAATAGTTACATAGTATTTACAGCACAGAAACAGGCCATTCAGCCCATTCTATGCGGGTGTTTATGCTCCACACCAGCCTCCTCCCACCCCTCTTCATCTCACCCCATCAGCATATCCTTCTATTCCCTTCTCCCTCTTGTGCTTATCTAGCTTCCCCTTGAATGTATCTATACTATTCGCCTCAACCACTCCCTGAGGTAGTGCGTTCCGCATTCTAACCACTCTCTGGGTTAAGAAGTTTCTCCTGAATTCCCTATTGGATTTATTAGTGACTATCTTATATTGATGGCCTCTAGTTCTGGTCTCCCCCACAAGTGGAAACACCTTCTCTATGTCTACCCTATCAAACTCTTCATAATCTTAAAGACCTCTATCAGGTCACCCTCAGTCTTCTCTTTTCTAGAGAAAAGAGCCCCAGCCTGTTCAGTCTTTCCTGATAGGTAGAACCTCTCAGTTCTGGTATCATTCTAGTAAATCTTTTTTGCACCTTCTCCAGTGCCTCTACATCCTTTATATAATATGGAGACCAGAACTGTTCACAGTACTCAAGCATGGTCTAACCAAGGTTCTCTGCTTTTTTTTTAATGGTCTTATTAACCTGCGTCGCTGCTTTTAGTGATTTGTGTATCTGTACCCCCAGATCCTTCTGTTCCTCTACCCCATTTAGACACTTATTTTCCAAGGAGTGTGTGGCCTCCTTATTCTTCCTACCAAAATGTACCACCTCACACTGATCTATATTGAAGTTCATTTTCCAGCTACTCCTTGTTGGCTTAAACGTGTGATGCGGCGATAACAAACATAAGAAATAGGAACAGGAGTAGGCCATTCGGCCCCTCGAGCCTGCTCCGCCAGCTCAAGGGCAATTAGGGATGGGCAATAAATGCTGGCTTTGCCAGCGACGCCCACGTTCCATAAAAATGAATTAAAAAAAGGATCATGGCTGATCTTCTACCTCATCTCCACTTTCCTGCACTATCCCCATATCCCTTAATATTCAAAAATTGTCACGGCAAATATATAACTATCAATTGAAAAAAGATTTTTTTTTATCATTAAGTAATGAGGGATCAGAAATTGTTCTTCACTCTCAAGGTGGGGAGTCTGTAAGAATTTAGGAATTGGCATCTTTTGCTGTCGACTTCACCATCATGCCGTATGTAGTTAAATAGACCTAGTTTAAACCTAAAAACAACTGCTGATGCATTAAGAGGGAACACAGACTATTGGAACTTCAGTCACATCAGCAGGTCATCTTCAGATAAGGAAGTGCCAGTATCTGTGATTACCCGAGACAATGGAAAGCAGAACTGGTAAACAGAGGTCCCCATACCACATTAACCACCTGGGCTGTGTCTGAGACATCTCATCTTCTTTTGATATGCCAAAATGAGACACAAGAACGCAAGAACATAAGAATTAGGAGCAGGAGTAGGGCATTCGGCCCTGCTCCGCCATTCAATAAGATCATGGCCGATCTTCTACCTCAACTCCACTTTCCCGCACCCCTTATCCCTTGATCCCCATGAGTCCAAAAATCTATCGCACTCAGTCTTGAATATACTCAAGACAACGGTTAACTTGATCAAGCAGCCAAGTCAGAAAGCAGACAGTATACACACTTCCTGATACGGGAAGACAAAACTGGGAAGGTTTCTAACCATGACAAGTTTTGATGGTTTGGGGGTCGCATGACTGAAATAGGTACAAGAAAACAGATGAAGCAGCTTCTAGTTATAGAGGTCGAGGTGTCGCGCCGGAAAGGGCAGTTGGACTATGCGCTCTACCCAGAGGGGGAAGAGTCTGGCCCCTTGTGTAACCCCCAATCCCCACCATTGGCGGCCATGCCTTCAGTTGCTTAGACCCCATGCTCTAGAATTCTCTCCCTAAACCTCTTCACCAAGGAGACCCGACCTTAAAACCCACTTTGACCAAGCTTTTGGTTATCCCTCCTAATATCTCCTTCCTTGTCTCAGTGCCGTGGGATATTTTTCTACGTTAAAGATGCTATATAAATGCAGGTTGTTGCTTTATTCAATCCTGTGATGATCCCTCCCGTGTTGCACAGGCTCACTGAGATTAGAAAAGAAATAAATCTAACATCCTTGCATTTCTATAGCGCCATTCACCCCAAAGTGCTTCACTGCCAATGAAGTACTTTTGAAGTGCAGCCAGTGTCATTATGTAAGCAAACGGCACAGCAAGATCCCACAAACCGCACGGTGACGAATAACCAATTATTGGCCCAAAAATTCGTGAGGAAGCCTTCGTGCGAGGGTAAGGCTTCCCCGCGATCTCTCACTGCGCGTTGGCTTTTTCAGTTCCAGCTCGCACGAACTTGATGTTCTGGACAGCTGCTGTGCTGGGCTTGCGTATCCCACAGGCGCAGTTAATTCGTGCAAGCTGTGGGATCACGTGACTCAGTTAGAGCCAATGGCAGCACACCATCTTCCATTCATAACTTTCACCCTCCAAAAGAACAGCTAAACCTCAATTAAATTTAAAAAAAACCATCACATTAATAAAATAAGTATAGTTAAATAAATTAACCATTTTAAATAAAAAATTAAATTTTTGAAAAAATTTAAAATCTTTTAAAAAGTTATAAAAATAAACTTACCTGTCTTTAAAGTCTCTAAAAAAGATATACCTGTTAAAAAAAATTCAAAATAATACTTAATTCACTACTTACCTTGTTAAAAGTGGGTCTTACTCCTTTTTTTATGTGTAAAATCTTCCGTACTTACCTGCGCGTTGAAACCACTAAGTGCACAGCGTGCGCGCAGCCTGTAGCGCGCACGCGGTTCAGCTAGGAACCGCCCCCTTTTCCATTCACCAAGTGCCGGTTTTCAGCGCATGCGCAGTGCATGCAGAAAACCGGCAATTGGAGACAGAATACGTGAGAGTACGCAGTTTCTGCTCTATGATTTTGCGCTGTCGTGTATCTCGAAGGCCGCCTTGGAGAACGCTTACCCGCAGATCCGAGGCTGAATGCCCCTGGCTGCTGAAGTGGCGGCCTTCGAGATACACGACAGCGCAAAATCATAGAGCAGAAACTGATAGCCAAGTTCCGCACTCATGAGGATGGCCTCAATCGCGATATCGGGTTCATGTCACGATACAGAACGTGACTTGACATCATGGCCGGTCTTCCCAGGTGTTTTTTTTGGTTTTTTTTTTAAAAAGGCTAACACAAGAACACAAATTGACAGGATATGCAGCCAGCAGGTGGTTTGACACGTTGGACCCCCTGGGACACATCTCATTGTCTTGGCTGTGCTCTTTGTTGTAGCGAATAATGTGAATAGATTTTGTCTGGGTTTAAATTGTGAATTCTGGGAGATTCTCTCATTGCTAACTTACCTGACGAAGGAGCGACAGCTCCGAAAGCTTGTAAAATTAAATAAATCTGTTGGACTATAACCTGGTGTTGTGCGACTTCTCATTTAAATAAATTCAACGACTCAGCATCCACAGCCCTCTGGGGTAGAGAATTCCAAAGATTCACCACCCTCTGAGTGAAGAAATTTCTCCTCATCTCAGTCCTAAATGGCCGACCCCTGGTTCTAGACTCCCCAGCCAGGGGAAACATCCTCCCTGCATCTACCCTGTCAAGCCCTGTCAGAATTTTATATGTTTCAATGAGATCACCTCTCATTCTTCTCACTAAGGCCCAACATCCACGAGGAGCAATCGGAGATCTTCGATCCTTAAAGACTGCTCTAGTGACCGTGGACATTGGTGCTGGCTGCCCAGCTAAAGCAGGATAGCCATACAGCCTCCTGACACGGTCAGGTTAGCAGTGGGGTTACACGGCCTCCCAGAACCCAGCCCCCCAACAGGCGTCATCACCCTTCAACGGCCTGGCTCTAATTTTAAGGTGATGCCCCCTTGTTCTGGACTCCCCACCAGAGGAAATAGTTTCTATCTACCCTATCGAATCCTTTAATCATCTTAAACACCTTAATTAGATCACCCCTTAACCTCATCCTCAAGGGAATACAAGCCTAGTCTATATAACCTGCCCTCGTAATTTATATGGTATCATTCTGGTGAATCTGCGCTGCACCCCCTCCAAGGCCAATATATCCTTCCTGAGCTGCGGGGCCCAGAACGGAACGCAGTTACTCCAGATGGGGTTTGAGAGAGACGCCAGACAACTGAAGCAACAATTCCTCACTTTTCTATTCCAGCCCCTTGAGATAAAGGCCACCATTCCATTAGCCTTTTTAATTACTTTTTGTACCTGTCCACTCGCTTTTACTGATTTGTGCACATGTACACCCAAATCCTTTTGCTCGTCCACAGTTCTTGGTCTCTCCCCATTAAGAAAATATTCCGATTGGTCTTGCTCATATCCAAAGTGGACGACCTCACACTTCCCCACAGTGAACTCCATCTGCCACAGTTTTTCCCACTCACTTAGTCTGTCAATGCCCTTTGTAACTTCCTGCTGCAATCTACACAACTTACTGTGCCTCCTAGCTTAGTGTCATCTGCAAACTTGGATATACGACTCAAAACAAAAAGTCTGGTGCACTGTCATAGAATTTATAGGACAGGAGGCCATTTGGCCCAACGCACCCAGAATACTAGCTCTCCAACGTTCCAGCTTTTTCACCATCTCCCTTTATGCTCTTCCTTTTCAAATAATTACCCAATTCCCTTCAAATTATGTTTATCCACAAGCATATTCAACAAAAGCAAATACTTTACATAAAGCACATCTAGGGTGGAATATGCTCAACTCAGCGACGCCTCAAACCCAGTACTGGACCCCTGAACCTGGTAGTGTGGGGTCTGCATGGACCCCAGGTTTCAGAATGTGTGGATTCCGATTCTCGGGGCTCCCTGGCTAGCAGTTACTGGCCCGCGTGCGGAGTCCAGGACTGTGGCTTTACCTGGAGCTGGCTCTGGTTCCTTGACTTGCTGCGTGGTCTCTGCCTTTGTTGTTTCTGGCTCAGCACTTTCCGAAGGCTGGGCTTTGGTTTTGGATTTATTTTCAGGGATCTGATTTCCGGCAAGGTCTTCCTCTTCGCCCACTTCATCCACAGTAACAAATTCATCTAGGTTAAAGGGAAAGATGTCCTCCTTTGCAAATAAAAAAAAAAAAAAAAATTCTTAGAAACAAAGGTTAGGGACAATGGTGCTGGTTAATAGAACACTTCCCATTTCAACCATCTACTTTAAAAAAGAAAGGGTCTGTTCAACAGTCATCGGTGCAATCAATTTACCGAAACTGGAATCAAAAAACAGGACCGCTGCAAATCAGCTCAAGGGAACTGGGGGTCATTAAAAGGCATTTTGTCGAGGACATCAAAATGGAACACAATCCAGCCTCGAGTTCATTCCTCCCAGTTTTGGGGGATGAGATCAGGAACAAGGTACAAGAGTATTTCATGGAGTGCAGTCAAGTCATTCCTAGGCAAATGCAGAAAAATTCTCCCGTATTCTTTGAGCAAAGAAACCCACAGGTGACCGGAGTTTAAGTTTTTCTAATAGAACCAGGCTCACTTATAGACTGAGTCAGGCTCGGTTCAGCACGGTGTTGTCCAGCTCCTCCCCTCCCCGCTGTGCTGCTATCATGGTTCACCAGCTCACACGTCTCCTGCGCTAGCTCATTTTACCCCCCACCACCTCCGCCAAGGCTTCAGAATTGTGGGGCTCCTCACCTCCCTCAGTCTCCCCTTCCTCCTACAGCCGTTTGAAACCAAAGCTTAGTATTAGCTAACTGCTGCTCCTGAGCTACCGCATCTTGGCCCTCTGCTGGGTCCCTACACAAAGATCCTCCCTCCCGCTGGCTCAGTGACTGAGCCACACAGGCCTGGAACCTGAGTTAGCTGCTCTCAACTGGGACAGTACCCGGTGCACCACAATGGCCCTCCGTGCTCTGGGGTTAGGGGAGGGTTTCTATTCCCGATTGCTACCTGCTGGAAGCTGTGCTAGTGTGGATTTCGGGTCAGGAGAGGGACGGCCTTGGATGTGCCGCCCAAAGACTCTGTCAAAGTTCAAACACAAATAATGGCCACTTGGGAAAGGGAGAAGATGGTGCCTGCGGAACATATCGCAGGGTATCAGGAGAGAGGTGAGATGAGGAGGAGTGAAGAGAGGGGCCAAGAGGAGGGGAGGAGGAGGAGAGGGGAGGAGTGAAGAGAGGGGAGGAGGGAAGAGAGGGGAGGAGGGGAGAGAGGGGAGGAGGGAGAGAGGGGGAGGAGGGGAGAGAGGGGGAGGAGGGGAGAGGGGGGAGGAGGGAGAGAGGGGGAGGAGGGGAGAGAGGGGAGGAGGGAAGAGAGGGGAGGAGGGGAGAGAGGGGAGGAGGGGAGAGGAGGGGGAGAGAGGGAGGAGGGGAGAGGAGGGAAGAGAGGGGAGGAGGGAAGAGAGGGGAGGAGGGAAGAGAGGGGAGGAGGGAAGAGAGGGGAGGAGGGAAGAGAGGGGAGGAGGGAAGAGAGGGGAGGAGGGAAGAGAGGGGAGGAGGGAAGAGAGGGGAGGAGGGAAGAGAGGGGAGGAGGTGGAGAGGGGAGGAGGTGGAGAGGGGAGGAGGTGGAGAGGGGAGGAGGTGGAGAGGGGAGGAGGGGAGAGAGGGGAGGAGGGGAGAGAGGGGAGGAGTGAAGAGAGGGGAGGAGGGAAGAGAGGGGAGGAGGGAAGAGAGGGGAGGAGGGAAGAGAGGGGAGGAGGGAAGAGAGGGGAGGAGTGAAGAGAGGGGAGGAGTGAAGAGAGGGGAGGAGGGAAGAGAGGGGAGGAGGGAAGAGAGGGGAGGAGGGAAGAGAGGGGAGGAGGGAAGAGAGGGGAGGAGGGAAGAGAGGGGAGGAGGAAGAGAGGGGAGGAGGGAAGAGAGGGGAGGAGGGAAGAGAGGGGAGGAGTGAAGAGAGGGGAGGAGTGAAGAGAGGGGAGGAGTGAAGAGAGGGGAGGAGTGAAGAGAGGGGAGGAGGTGGAGAGGGGAGGAGGTGGAGAGGGGAGGAGGTGGAGAGGGGAGGAGGTGGAGAGGGGAGGAGGTGGAGAGGGGAGGAGGTGGAGAGGGGAGGAGGTGGAGAGGGGAGGAGGTGGAGAGGGGAGGAGGTGGAGAGGGGAGGAGGTGGAGAGGGGAGGAGGTGGAGAGGGGAGGAGGTGGAGAGGGGAGGAGGTGGAGAGGGGAGGAGGTGGAGAGGGGAGGAGGTGGAGAGGGGAGGAGGTGGAGAGGGGAGGAGGTGGAGAGGGAGGAGGGAGGGGGAGGAGGAGGGAGGGGGGAGGAAAGGGGGGGGGAGGGAGGGGGGAGGAGGAGGAGGAGAGGAGAGGTGAAAGGTTGAGAGAGAAAATCACCGCTTCTTTCTTTGGACTTTTGCTGCTGGTCTTGCGATCCTTACTGCTTCTCTCAGAAGAAGTCTGAAATACAGGAGAAGTTATATCATTTTTTAAAAAGCTCTTCAAACCATGCATGACATTTTACTCAGGCAGAGCTCGCAAACCGCACAGGCAGGCAGAGCTCGCAAACCGCACAGGCAGGCAGAGCTCGCAAACCGTACAGGCAGGCAGAGCGCGCAAACCGTACAGGCAGGCAGAGCGCGCAAACCGTACAGGCAGGCAGAGCTCGCGCAAACCGCACAGGCAGGCAGAGCTCGCGCAAACCGCACAGGCAGGCAGAGCGCGCAAACCGTACAGGCAGGCAGAGCGCGCAAACCGTACAGGCAGGCAGGCAGAGCGCGCAAACCGTACAGACAGGCAGAGCGCGCAAACCGTAGACAGGCAGAGCGCGCGCAAACCGTACAGACAGGCAGAACGCGCAAACCGTACAGGCAGGCAGAGCGCGCAAACCGTACAGGCAGGCAGAGCGCGCAAACCGTACAGGCAGGCAGAGCGCGCAAACCGTACAGGCAGGCAGAGCGCGCAAACCGTACAGGCAGGCAGAGCGCGCAAACCGTACAGGCAGGCAGAGCGCGCAAACCGTACAGGCAGGCAGAGCGCGCAAACCGTACAGGCAGGCAGAGCGCGCAAACCGTACAGGCAGGCAGAGCGCGCAAACCGTACAGGCAGGCAGAGCGCGCAAACCGTACAGGCAGGCAGAGCGCGCAAACCGTACAGGCAGGCAGAGCGCGCAAACCGTACAGGCAGGCAGAGCGCGCGCAAACCGTACAGGCAGGCAGAGCGCGCAAACCGTACAGGCAGGCAGAGCGCGCAAACCGTACAGGCAGGCAGAGCTGAGAGGTTATATCTATCAGGAAAGATTGAACAGGCTAGGGCTCTTTTCTCTAGAAAAGTGAAGACTGAGGGGTGACCTGATACAGTCTTAAAGATTAGGAAAAAGTTTGATAAGGTAGACCTAGGAGAAGATGTTTCTAGTTGTGGGGTAGTGCAAAACTAGAGTTACATAGGATTACATAAGATATAGAGCACAGTAACAGGCCATTCGGCCCAACCAGTCCATGCTGGCGTTTTTGCTCCACTCGAGCCTCCTCCCGTCTTTCCTCATCTAAATCTACCAGCATAACCCTCTATTCCCTTCTCCCTCATATGCTTATCTAACCACCCCTTAAATGTATCTATACTATTCACTTCAACTACTCCCTGTGGTAGTGAGTTCCACATTCTCACCACTCTCTGGGTAAAGAAGTTTCTTCTGAATTCCCGATTGGATTTCTTGGTGACTATCTTATATTGATGGCCTCTAGTTTTGCTCTTCCCCACAAGTGGAAACATTCTCTCTGTATCCACTCTATCAAAACCTTTCTTGATTTTAAAGAGAAAAGAGACCCAGCCTGTTCATCCTTTCCTGATATGTATACTCCTCGCATTTCTGGTATCATCCTTGTAAATCTTCTCTGCACCCTCTCCAGTGCCTCTATATCCTTTTTATAATATGGTGACCAGAATTGTACGCAGTACTCCAAGTGTGGTCTAACCAAGGTTCGATACAAGTTTAGCATAACTTCACTACTTTTCAATTCTATCCCTCTAGAAATAAACCCGAGTGCTTGGTTTGCTTTTTTATGGCCTTGTTAACAACCTGTGTCGATACTTTTAGTGATTTGTGTTTTTGTACTCCGAGGTCTCTTTGCTCCTCTATCCCATTTAGATTCTTATTTTCCAAGTAATATGTGACCTCCCTATTTTTCTTACCAAATAGTAATACCTCACATTTATCTGTTCATAAAAATAAGAGTCACTAATAAATCCAATAGGGAATTCAGGAGAAACTTCTTCAACCCAGAGTGGTGAGAATGTGGAACTCGCTACCACAGGGAGTGTTTGAGGCAAATAGCACAGATGCATTTAACGGGAGGCTAGATAAACACATGAGGGAGAAAGGAATAGTAGGATGTGTTGATAGGGTGAGATGAAGAGGGGTGGGAAGGAGGCGTGTGTGGAGCAGTCCAAAAATGTGCAGGTTAGGTTGATTTGGCTATGATAAATTGACCCTTAGTGTTAGGGGGGGATTAAATATGTGGGGTTATGGGGATAGGATGGGATATGTTAGGGGGAATTAAATACGTGGAGTTATGGGGGTAGGGTGGGATGTGTGTACTGTGGGGATTAAAGCAGGGACAGGGTACTGGATTTGAATGATCAGCCATGATCGTATTGAATGGTGGAGCAGGCTCGACGGGCCGAATGGCCTACTGCTGCTCCTAGATTCTATGTTTCTATGTTTCTATGAGCATAAACACCTACACAGACCAGTTGGGCCGAATGGTCTGTTTCTGTGCTGTAGACTCAACATAACACAGAGAGACCACAACGCAACGAAAACAACTTGTATTTATATAGTGCCTTTAACATAGTAAAACGTCCCAAGCCA
The DNA here is from genome assembly GCA_030390025.1 of Squalus acanthias. Lineage (NCBI taxonomy): Eukaryota > Metazoa > Chordata > Chondrichthyes > Squaliformes > Squalidae > Squalus > Squalus acanthias. The sequence continues at coordinate 140,216 of JASTWF010000251.1, read as the reverse complement.
CTTCACAGGAGCGTTATAAAACAAAATGTGACACCGAGCCACATAAGGAGATATTAGTACAGCTTGGTCAAAGAGGTGGGTTTTAAGGAGCGTCTTAAAGGAGGAGAGAGAGGTAGAGAGGCGGAGAGGTTTAGGGAGGGAATTCCAGAGTTCAGGGCCTTGGCAGCTGAAGGCACGGCCGCCAATGGTAGAGCGATTAAAATCAGGAACGCGTAAGAGGCCAGAATTGGAGGAGTGCAGAGATCTCAGAGGGCTGTAGAGCTGCAGGAGGTTAGAGATAGCGGGGTGAAGCCATGGAGGGACTCTGAAAACAAGGATGAGAATTTTAAAATCGAGGCGTTGCCGGACTGGGAGCCAACGTAGGTTAGCGAGTGCAGGGGTGATGGGTGTACAAGACTTGGTGCGAGTTAGGATATGGGCAGCAGAATTTTGAATGAGTTCATGTTTATGGAGGGTGGAAGATGGGAGGCCAGCCTGGAGTGTGTTGGAATAGTCGAGTCTAGAGGTAACGAAGGCATGGACGAGGGTTTCAGCAGCGGATGAGCTGAGGCGGGGGCGGAGTCGGGAGATGTTACGGAAGGTGGAAGGAGGATGTCTTGGTGATGGAGTGGATGTGAGGTCGGAAGCTCAACTCGGGGTCAAATAGGACGCAAAGGTTGCTTCAGCCTCAGACAGTGGCCAGGGAGAGGGATGGAGTTTGTGGCGGGGCCCGAAGACAATGGCATTGGTCCTCCCAACATTTAGTTGGAGGAAATTTCTGCTCATCCAGAACTGGATGACGGATAAGCAGACTGACCATTCAGACACAGTGGAGGGGTCGAGAGAGGTGGTGGTGAGGTAGCGCTGGGTGTCGTCAGTGTACATGTTGAACCTGACGTGTTTTCGGATGATGTCGCCAAGGGGCAACATGTAGATGAGAAATAGGAGGGGGCCAAGGATAGATCCTTGGGGGACTCCAGAGGTAACGGTGCGGGAGCGGGAAGAGAAGCCGTTGCAGGTGATTCTCTGGCTACGACTGGATAAATAGGAATGGAACCAGGCGAGGGCAGCTCCACCCAGCTGGACAACGGAGGAGACGTTGGCGGAGGATGGTGTGGTCAACTGTGTCAAAGGCTGCGGGCAGGTGCAGCAGGATGAGGAGGGATAGTTTACCATGGTCACAGACACAGGCATTCTGATTTGACTTTTTCAGATCCAAAGTGGGTGACCACACACTTTTCCCACGTTGAATTCCATCTGCCACAGTTTTGTCCACTCACTTAATCTATCAATGTCCCTTTGCAACTTCCTGCTCCCATCTATACTATTTACCGTGCCTCCTAACTTAGTGTCACCTGCAAACTTGGATATGCAACTCGCTATTCCTTCCTCAAAGTCATTGATATATATGTTGAAAAGCTGAGGCCCCCGAACAAATCCCTGGGGAACACCACTTGTCACATCTCTCCAATCAGAGAACATTCACTTTATCCCAACTCTCGTCTCCTACTCTCAACCAATTACTAGCTCTTTGGTTTAATGGCCTTTCTGGTTCTTATCTTTTAAATTCCGCCCTGATAGTTTAACAGCCTCCTCTGGGCCTTTGCTCAATACCGAGAGGGAGAGAGGGGAGAAATACGAGAACAAACACAGACAGAAAGAAAGCAGTGAGGTGCAATGTGTGCAAGGGGCAGGGGACAGCTGAGTGAAACTCTGCCTTGGTGACAGTGCAGTTGAGTTTCAATAACTATTGTAGTGAGGAGACATCCGACTAACAGGCTGTTTTTCACAGTTCAGTCACACAGCCAACACCAAAAGCACAAGACCTGGCTCCGAGGGGAAGCTACATGCACGCTCGGTGCCCCAGGGACCTGTACCTTTGAACATTTACCTTGCTCCTGCTGGACGATTTATGATCCTTGTCCCGTGGATGCTGGGACATGTGCCTGCGATCGGGCCTGGATTCTTTCTCCTTCTGATGGGACGAGCTGCTCCGTCCACTGGCCTCTCTGCTGGAGCGGTCCCTGGAGGTGCTCCTGCCTCGAGCCGGTGCGCTGGGCCTGCCTGGCTCTTTCGCCAAGTGTTCCTTTTTAGCAGGAGCAGCTTTCTTCTCGTTCGATTTCGAGGCGCTGCTCTCTTTGCTCCCTGGTTTCACCACCGTGGACTTCGGAGGCGTTGTGGTGGCGGCGATAGGGGGAGGAGCTGTGGTTTTGGGCGGAGTTGAGGGGGCCGGGTTAGCGGGTTTTTCTGCCGCTGCGGGAGCGGGGGCCCCGCCAGAGGCGGGCGCACCTGCAGGAGACGTGGCTGCCGGCAGAGGGCTGGTCTTCTCTGCGGTTGGTGCACTGGCGGTGGGTACCAAGGGTGGAGTAGCTGCGCTTGCAGCGCCGGGGTTACTTTCTGCGTTGCTGGCGATTGGCGCCAGCTTGGTTACTACACTGGCAGCAGCCGGCGGCAGCGCCTTGGAGACTGTGGTGACTGGGATGGGCTTAGCGGTGGCATTGCCAGGAGCCGGCGTGGGTTTAGAGGCTGCAGGACCGGGCACTTGGCCTGGCTTGCCGGCTGCAGCCAGTGCCGGTTTTGCAGCCGTGGGAGGCGGTGCAGGTTTTGCAGCCGTGGGAGGCGGTGCAGGTTTTGCAGCCGTGGGAGGCGGTGCAGGTTTTGCAGCCCCGGGGATCGGTGCAGGTTTTGCAGCCCCGGGAGACGGTGCAGGTTTTGCAGCCCCGGGGGTCGGTGCAGGTTTTGCAGCCCCGGGAGACGGTGCCGATTTTGCAGCCCCGGGAGACGGTGCCGATTTTGCAGCCCCGGGAGACGGTGCCGATTTTGCAGCCCCGGGAGACGGTGCCGATTTTGCAGCCCCGGGAGACGGTGCCGATTTTGCAGCCCCGGGAGACGGTGCCGATTTTGCAGCCCCGGGAGACGGTGCCGATTTTGCAGCCCCAAGGGTCGGTGCAGGTTTTGCAGCCCCAGGGGTCGGTGCCGGTTTTGCAGCCCCGGGAGACGGTGCCGGTTTCGGGGTCGGTGCAGGTTTTGCAGCCCCGGGAGACGGTGCCGGTTTCGGTGCAGGTTTTGCAGCCCCGGGAGACGGTGCCGGTTTTGGGGTCGGTGCAGGTTTTGCAGCCCCGGGAGACGGTGCCGGTTTCGGGGTTGGTGCAGGTTTTGCAGCCCCGGGAGACGGTGCCGGTTTTGCAGCCCCGGGAGACGGTGCCGGTTTTGCAGCCCCGGGAGACGGTGCCGGTTTTGGGGTCGGTGCCGGTTTCACAGCCGCGTTCGTCCCGGCTGCAGCGGGGTTGGCGGCCGCACTGCCCACGGCCTGAGATGGTTTGGTTGCTGCACCAGGCGAGGTCTGAGCCGGTTTGGTGGCCAAGCTGGCAGTTACCGGCTTGCTCACCACATTTGGAGGGGTCGCGTTGGATGCAGTTGCTGCCGGTTTGGTGAGCGCATTCACGGCGGGCTTGGTGGCAGCAGCAGCAGGTTTCGCGGGTGTCGATGTGGTTTTAGGGGCTGCACCGGTGGCAGCTGCCACCGCTAGTTTGGATGGCGCATTTCCGCTTGTCGGAGCCGGTTTACTAAGTGGGGTGGCACCGGCTGAATTCGAGATGGGCACAGACTTAGCCGGCACGTCTGCCGGTGTCTCGGCAGCAACTGGAGCTGGTGACTTAGTGGTCACCGGTGCGCTAGCTGCGGCCACAGGTGGGTTAAGTGGGGCAGGTGGCTTGCTCACTGTTGCAGTGGTCAAGTTCTGTGCAGTTGTCTCTGCCGCTGTCTCAGTCCCTGAAGCAGGCGTCACCACTACAGTCGGGTTTGCGGAATCTGTTTTAGTTTGGTCACTCAGAGTCTTCCCTGCTTTCTCATCACTCACGTCAGTCACTTCTGCCTCTTTAGACTCTGCAGATCCAGATGCTGCCGTTTCCATCGGTTCTGGCTCAGTGGTGGCATCACAACTGAAAAGCAAAAGTATCCATGAACATTCGGACTGGGCGGGACAGTGGGTCACGCGCTGTCCTTTCACACTCTGGGACAGTGGGTCACACACTGTCCTTTCACACTCTGGGACAGTGGGTCAGACACTGTCCTTTCACACTCTGGGACAGTGCATCACACACTGTACTTTCACACTCTGGGACAGTGGGTGACACACTGTCCTTTCACACTCTGGGACAGTGGGCCTGACACTGTCCTTTCACACTCTGGGACAGTGCGTCACACACTGTACTTTCACACTCGAACAGTGGGCCTGACACTGTCCTTTCACACTCTGGGACAGTGGGTCAGACACTGTCCTTTCACACTCTGGGACAGTGGGTCACACACTGTCCTTTCACACTCTGGGACAGTGGGTCACACACTGTCCTTTCACACTCTGGGACAGTGGGTCAGACACTGACCTTTCACACTCTGGGACAGTGGGCCTGACACTGTCCTTTCACACTCTGGGACAGTGGGTCACGCACTGTCCTTACACACTCTGGGACAGGGGTCACACACTGTCCTTTCACACTCTGGGACAGTGGGCCTGACACTGTCCTTTCACACTCTGGGACAGTGGGTCACGCACTGTCCTTACACACTGTGGGACAGTGGGCCTGACACTGTCCTTTCACACTCTGGGACAGTGGGTCACGCACTGTCCTTACACACTGTGGGACAGTGGGCCTGACACTGTCCTTTCACACTCTGGGACAGTGGGTCACGCACTGTCCTTACACACTGTGGGACAGTGGGCCTGACACTGTCCTTTCACACTGTGGTAACCTCACGGCCCAGTGCTGTGCTCAACCATAGAGACCAGGAAGGCCCCATCTCTGGTTCGTGCCGTGTTAGGTTGTCTCAACCACGGGTCCGAGGGTCACTACAATTTAATATAGCACCTCAGGATGAGGGAGGAGAAAACAAAAATGTGCAGGTCCTGATTGCCATCCAGTAACTCCTGCTGGGGACTGTGCCCATCTGGTTGGTGGGTGAGGGCATGATGCTGAAAAGCTGCAGACACGTGAAGCATGGAAATACAGCAGTCAACCTTCGCAACCTTGTATTAGGCCAGTGAGTTTATGAAGGCATCAAGCTCTGCATGTTTGTAGAATCATTCTGAAAACATGCTTACCTCCCCTTAGTAGTTTGTTCTGTCTTTTCTTCATTCTGCAAAAGAAAAACAAAATTTTTACTCATTCTTAGCAACTCGCCAAGGCTTTTGATACAGCACCTTCCAAACCTGTGATCTCTACCACCTAGGACAAGGGCAGCAGGCGCATGATAACACCACCACCTCCAAGTTTCCCTCCAAGTCACACACCATCCGGACTTGGAAATATATCGCTGTTCCTTCATCGTCGCTGGGCCAAAATCCTGGAACTCCCTCCCTAACAGCACCGTGGGAGCACCTTCATTACATGGCCTTTCTAGCGACGTACAAATCCCAAAAATGAATTTTTAAAAAATGACCTAATTTAGCCAACTTTCCAAGCTTACGGCATTCTAGGCCTTGGTCTCAAAATGCAGTTTTTTTAAAACCTCAGGGTGCCAGTTGCGCACCAGCCAGTACAAAATGCAGTATGTAGAGACGGCAAGGAGGCTGCGCCCACATGGCTGCCATCCAGAGTGAGGACCACTCCTCAGATATTGCCAGGTGAGGTAGCCGTACTTAGGAATTGCTGGACAAAAAAAGACCATGGCCCGTCTCGTTCACCTTCTCCCATCCTGGGAGTCGCATGATACAACAATGGAGTTGTTGACTAATCACAGCAATCAATCTCTATCAATGAGTCCACAACAGACCCAGACATGGTGAGGAAAACCCCCAGTGGTGGAGAGCTTTGGGAACCACAGGTCCAAAGTCACCTGCTCCTCTCAATCACACTACATAGAAGCATAGAAGATAGGAGCAGGAGTAGGCCATTCGGCCCCTCGAGCCTGCTCTGCCATTTGATGAGATCATGGCTGATCATCCAAACTCAGTACCCTGTACCTGCCTTCTCCCCATATCCCTTGATACCTTTAGCTTTAAGAAATATATCTAACTCATTCTTGAACATATTTAATGACTTCGCCTCAACTACCTTCTGTGGTAGAGAATTCCACAGGTTCACCACTCTCTGGGTGAAGAAATTCTTCCTCATTTCTGTCCTAAATGGCTTACCCGTTATCCTTAGATTATGACCCCTGGTTCTGGACTCTCCGACCATCGGGAACATTCTTCCTGCATCTAGTTTGTCCAGACCTGTCAGAATTTTATATGTTTCGATGAGATCCCCTCTCATTCTTCTATACTCCAGCGAGTATAAGCCCAATCGACCCAATCTCTCCTCATATGTCATTCCTGCCATCCCAGGTATCAGCCTTGTGAATCTTCGCTGAACTCCTTCCATGGCAAGAACATCCTTCCTCAGATAAGGCGACAAAAACTGCACACAGTACTCAAGGTGTGGTCTCACCAAGGCCCTGTACAACTGCAGCAGGACATCCCTGTTCCTATACTCAAACCCTTTCGCTATGAAGGCCAACATACCATTTGCCTTCTTCACCGCCTGCTGTACCTGCATGCTTACCTTCAGCGACTGGTGCACAAGGACACCCAGGTCTCGTTGCACTTCCCCTTCTCCCAATCTATTGCCATTCAGATAATAGTCTGCCTTTCTGTTTTTGACACTAAAGTGGATAACCTCGCATTTATCCACGTTATATTGCATCCGCCACGCTTCTGCCCACTCAGCCAACCTGTCCAAATCATCCTGGAGTTTCTCGGTATCCTCCTCGCAGCACACACGCCCACCCAGCTTTGTGTCATCTGCAAACTTGGAGATATTACATTTAGTTCCCTTATCTAGATCATTAATGTATATTGTGAATAGCTGGGGTCCAAGGACCGATCCCTGCGGTATCCCACTAGTCACTGCCTGCCACTCGGAAAAAGACCCATTAATTCCTACTCTCTGCTTTCTGTCCGCCAACCAGTTCTCTATCCAAGTCAATACCTTGCCCCCAATCCCATGTGCCTTAACTTTACACGCTAATCTCTTATGCGGGACCTTATCGAAACCCCTTTGAAAGTCCAAATACACCACATCTACTGGATCTCCCTTATCTATTTTCCCAGTTACATCCTCAAAAAATTCCAGTAGATTAGTCAAGCACGATTTACCTTTTGTAAATCCATGTTGACTTTGTCCGATCCTGTCACTGTTTTTCAAGTGCTACACTCACATTAAGTCTCAAATTACTCATACAAAAGTGAAACAGCTCATTAGGGTTTCTTTAGAATCCTAAAAACAGAAATTATATCACCTCACAACCTTCTCTTTTCCAGTGAGAACATGTCCAATTTACACAATCGCTCCTCATAATTCAATCCGTCCGTAGCTCAAAAGCAGTAAGCTTTCACTTCACTCAACATTTCCTGGTCAGCCAATGGAGAACAAAAAAAGCATTCTACACCGTCCATGGATTAGGGAAATGCTCTGGGGTCAAATTACTTATCAACTGCAGTAACTGTCGTCATGTAGATAAACACGACAGCCAATTGCAAACAGCAAAGTCTCCCAAACAGTATATGAAATAAGTGACCAGTTTTTTTGTTAAAGGAGTACTGTTGGCTAGGACACTGGAAAAACTCGCAGCTTTCATCCTCTCCCATTGGAACAGGTTTAATGTCTCACCTGAAGGATGGCAGAATTCTGTCAGGGCTGCACTGAAGATTATGTGCTCAAGTCTCTGGAGTGGGGCGTCAGTTAATGACTTTCAGGTGAGGGCGTTATCTCAGCACGGGGAAACACAGCCTCCTCACTCACTCAACACGGGGAAACACAGCCTCCTCACTCACTCAACACGGGGAAACACAGCCTCCTCACTCACTCAACACGGGGAAACACAGCCTCCTCACTCACAACACGGAGAAACACAGCCTCCTCACTCACTCAACACGGGGAAACACAGCCTCCTCACTCACTCAACACAGGGAAACACAAGCCTCCTCACTCACAACACGGAGAAACACAGCCTCCTCACTCACTCAACACAGAGAAACACAGCCTCCTCACTCACTCAACACGGGAAACACAGCCTCCTCACTCACTCAACACGGAGAAACACAGCCTCCTCACTCACTCAACACGGAGAAACACAGCCTCCTCACTCACTCAACACGGGGAAACACAGCCTCCTCACTCACTCAACACGGAGAAACACAGCCTCCTCACTCACTCAACACGGGAAACACAGCCTCCTCACTCACTCAACACGGGGAAACACAGCCTCCTCACTCACAACACGGGAAACACAGCCTCCTCACTCACAACACGGAGAAACACAGCCTCCTCACTCACTCAACACGGAGAAACACAGCCTCCTCACTCACTCAACACGGAGAAACACAGCCTCCTCACTCACAACACGGGGAAACACAGCCTCCTCACTCACAACACGGGGAAACACGGCCTCCTCACTCACTCAACACGGGGAAACACAGCCTCCTCACTCACTCAACACGGGGAAACACAGCCTCCTCACTCACTCAACACGGGAAAACACAGCCTCCTCACTCACTCAACACGGGGAAACACAGCCTCCTCACTCACTCAACACGGGGAAACACAGCCTCCTCACTCACTCAACACGGGAAAACACAGCCTCCTCACTCACAACACGGGGAAACACAGCCTCCTCACTCACTCAACACGGGAAAACACAGCCTCCTCACTCACTCAACACGGAGAAACACAGCCTCCTCACTCACTCAACACGGAGAAACACAGCCTCCTCACTCACAACACGGAGAAACACAGCCTCCTCACTCACTCAACACGGAGAAACACAGCCTCCTCACTCACAACACGGAGAAACACAGCCTCCTCACTCACAACACGGAGAAACACAGCCTCCTCACTCACTCAACACGGGGAAACACAGCCTCCTCACTCACAACACGGAGAAACACAGCCTCCTCACTCACAACACGGAGAAACACAGCCTCCTCGCTCACTCAACACGGAGAAACACAGCCTCCTCACTCACAACACGGAGACACACAGCCTCCTCACTCACTCAACACGGAGAAACACAGCCTCCTCACTCACAACACGGAGAAACACAGCCTCCTCACTCACTCAACACGGAGAAACACGGTGAACAAAATTAAGGCACATGGAATTGGGGGTATTATACTAGCATGGATTGAGAATTGGTTAACAGACAGAAAACAAAGAGCAGGGATAAACGGGTCTTTTTCAGGATGGCAGGCTGTGACTAGTGGGGTACCGCAAGGATCGGTGCTTGGGCCCCAGCTATTCACAATCTATATCAATGATTTGGATGATGGGACTAAATGTAACATTTCCAAATTTGATGATGACACAAAGCTAGGTGGCAGTGTCAGTTGCGAAGAGGATATGAAGAGGCTTCAAGGGGATCTCGACAGGCTCAGTGAGTGGGTGAGAACATGGCAGATGGAATATAATGTGGATAAATGTGAAGTTATCCACTTTGGGAGAAAAAAAAGAAAGGCAGAGTATTTCCTAAATGGTGAAAGATTGGGGAATGCAGATGCTCAAAGGGACCTGGGTGTCCTTCTACATGAGTTACTGAAAGTGACTGTGCAGGTGCAGCAAGCCATTAGGAAGGCAAATGGTATGCTGGCCTTCATTACAAGGGGATTTGAGTACAGGAGTAAAGAAGTCTTACTCCAATTATATAGGGCCTTGGTGAGACCACACCTGGAGTACTGTGTACAATTTTGGTCTCCTTACCGAAGGAAGGATATACTTGCCATAGAGGGAGTGCAATGAAGGTTCACGAGATTGATTCCTGGGATGGTGGGACTGTCGTACGAGAAGAGATTGAGTAAACTAGGCCTGTATTCTCTTGAATTCAGAAGAATGAGAGGGGATCTCATTGAAGCATACAAAATTATTACAGGGCTTGATGGGGTAGATGCTGGGAGAATGTTTACCTTGGCTGGGGAGTCTAGAACCAGGGGCCACAGCCTCAGGATAAAGTGTAGGCCATTCAGGACTGAGATGAGAAGAAATTTTTTCACACAGACGGTGGTGAATCTTTGGAATTCTCTACCCCAGAGGGCTGTGGAGGCTCAGTATATTCAAAACAGAAGTCGATAGATTTCTGACTAGTAAGGGCATCAAGGGATATGGCGATAGGGCCGGTGAATGGAACTGAGGCAGAAGATCAGCCATGATCTCATTGAATGGCGGAGCACGCTCGAAGGGCCGAATGTCCTGCTCCTATTTCTTAAACACAGCCTCCTCACTCACTCAACACGGGGAAACACAGCCTCCTCACTCACTCAACACGGGGAAACACAGTCTCCTCACTCACTCAACACGGGGAAACACAGCCTCCTCACTCACTCACTCAACACGGGGAAACACAGCCTCCTCACTCACTCAACACGGGGAAACACAGCCTTCTCACTCACTCAACACGGAGAAACACAGCCTCCTCACTCACTCAACACAGGGAAACACAGCCTCCTCACTCACAACACAGAGAAACACAGCCTCCTCACTCACAACACAGAGAAACACAGCCTCCTCACTCACTCAACACGGGGAAACACAGCCTCCTCACTCACAACACGGAGAAACACAGCCTCACTCACTCACTCAACACGGAGAAACACAGCCTCCTCACTCACTCAACACGGGGAAACACAGCCTCCTCACTCACTCAACACGGAGAAACACAGCCTCCTCACTCACTCAACACGGAGAAACACAGCCTCCTCACTCACTCACTCAACTCGGGGAAACACAGCCTCCTCACTCACTCAACACGGAGAAACACAGCCTCCTCACTCACTCACTCAACTCGGGGAAACACAGCCTCCTCACTCACTCACTCAACACGGGGAAACACAGCCTCCTCACTCACTCACTCAACACGGAGAAACACAGCCTCCTCACTCACTCAACACGGAGAAACACAGCCTCCTCACTCACTCAACACGGGGAAACACAGCCTCCTCACTCACAACACGGAGAAACACAGCCTCCTCACTCACTCAACACGGGAAACACAGCCTCCTCACTCACTCAACACGGGAAAACACAGCCTCCTCACTCACTCACTCAACACGGAGAAACACAGCCTCCTCACTCACTCAACACGGAGAAACACAGCCTCCTCACTCACTCAACACGGGGAAACACAGCCTCCTCACTCACTCAACACGGAGAAACACAGCCTCCTCACTCACAACACGGGGAAACACAGCCTCCTCACTCACTCAACACGGAGAAACACAGCCTCCTCACTCACTCAACACGGAGAAACACAGCCTCCTCACTCACTCAACACGGGGAAACACAGCCTCCTCACTCACAACACGGGGAAACACAGCCTCCTCACTCACAACACGGAGAAACACAGCCTCCTCACTCACTCACTCAACACGGAGAAACACAGCCTCCTCACTCACAACACAGAGAAACACAGCCTCCTCACTCACTCAACACGGAGAAACACAGCCTCCTCACTCAACACGGGGAAACACAGCCTCCTCACTCACTCAACACGGGGAAACACAGCCTCCTCACTCACTCAACACGGAGAAACACAGCCTCCTCACTCACTCAACACGGAGAAACACAGCCTCCTCACTCACTCAACACGGAGAAACACAGCCTCCTCACTCACTCAACACAGCCTCCTCACTCACTCAACACGGAGAAACACAGCCTCCTCACTCACTCAACACGGAGAAACACAGCCTCCACACTCACTCAACACGGAGAAACACAGCCTCCTCACTCACTCAACACGGGGAAACACAGTCTCCTCACTCACTCAACATGGGAAACACAGCCTCCTCACTCACAACACGGGAAACACAGCCTCCTCACTCACAACACGGAGAAACACAGCCTCCTCACTCACTCAACACGGGAAACACAGCCTCCTCACTCACAACACGGAGAAACACAGCCTCCTCACTCACTCAACACGGGAAACACAGCCTCCTCACTCACAACACGGAGAAACACAGCCTCCTCACTCACTCAACACGGAGAAACACAGCCTCCTCACTCACTCAACACGGGGAAACACAGCCTCCTCAGTCACTCAACACAGCCTCCTCACTCACTCAACACGGGGAAACACAGCCTCCTCACTCACTCAACACAGCCTCCACACTCACTCAACACGGAGAAACACAGCCTCCACACTCACTCAACACGGGGAAACACAGCCTCCTCACTCACTCAACACGGAGAAACACAGCCTCCTCACTCACTCAACACGGGGAAACACAGCCTCCTCACTCACAACACGGAGAAACACAGCCTCCTCACTCACTCAACACGGAGAAACACAGCCTCCTCACTCACAACACGGAGAAACACAGCCTCCTCACTCACTCAACACGGGGAAACACAGCCTCCTCACTCACTCACTCAACACGGAGAAACACAGCCTCCTCACTCACTCAACACGGAGAAACACAGCCTCCTCACTCACTCAACACGGAGAAACACAGCCTCCTCACTCACTCACTCAACACGGGGAAACACAGCCTCCTCACTCACTCACTCAACACAGCCTCCTCACTCACTCAACACGGGGAAACACAGCCTCCTCACTCACTCACTCAACACGGAGAAACACAGCCTCCTCACTCACTCAACACGGGGAAACACAGCCTCCTCACTCACTCAACACGGGGAAACACAGCCTCCTCACTCACAACACGGGGAAACACAGCCTCCTCACTCACAACACGGAGAAACACAGCCTCCTCACTCACTCAACACGGGGAAACACAGCCTCCTCACTCACTCAACACGGGGAAACACAGCCTCCTCACTCACAACACGGAGAAACACAGCCTCCTCACTCACTCAACACGGGGAAACACAGCCTCCTCACTCACTCAACACGGGAAACACAGCCTCCTCACTCACTCACTCAACACGGGGAAACACAGCCTCCTCACTCACTCAACACGGAGAAACACAGCCTCCTCACTCACTCACTCAACACGGGAAACACAGCCTCCTCACTCACTCAACACGGGAAACACAGCCTCCTCACTCACTCAACACGGAGAAACACAGCCTCCTCACTCACTCAACACGGGGAAACACAGCCTCCTCACTCACTCAACACTGAGAAACACAGCCTCCTCACTCACTCAACACAGGGAAACACAGCCTCCTCACTCACTCACTCAACACGGGGAAACACAGCCTCCTCACTCACAACACGGAGAAACACAGCCTCCTCACTCACTCAACACGGAGAAACACAGCCTCCTCACTCAACACGGGGAAACACAGCCTCCTCACTCACTCAACACGGAGAAACACAGCCTCCTCACTCACTCAACACGGAGAAACACAGCCTCCTCACTCACTCAACACGGAGAAACACAGCCTCCTCACTCAACACGGGGAAACACAGCCTCCTCACTCAACACGGGGAAACACAGCCTCCTCACTCACAACACGGGGAAACACAGCCTCCTCACTCACTCAACACGGAGAAACACAGCCTCCTCACTCAACACGGGGAAACACAGCCTCCTCACTCACAACACGGGGAAACACAGCCTCCTCACTCACTCAACACTGAGAAACACAGCCTCCTTACTCACTCAACACAGCCTCCTTCTCACACTCAACACGGGGAAACACAGTCTCCTCACTCACTCAACACGGGAAACACAGCCTCCTCACTCACTCAACACGGAGAAACACAGCCTCCTCACTCACAACACGGAGAAACACAGCCTCCTCACTCACTCACTCAACACGGGAAACACAGCCTCCTCACTCACTCACTCAACACGGGAAACACAGCCTCCTCACTCACTCAACACGGAGAAACACAGCCTCCTCACTCACTCAACACAGCCTCCTTCTCACACTCAACACGGGGAAACACAGTCTCCTCACTCACTCAACACGGGGAAACACAGCCTCCTCACTCACTCAACACGGGGAAACACAGCCTCCTCACTCACTCAACACGGAGAAACACAGCCTCCTCACTCACTCAACACGGGGAAACACAGCCTCCTCACTCACTCAACACGGGGAAACACAGCCTCCTCACTCACTCAACACGGGGAAACACAGCCTCCTCACTCACTCAACACGGGGAAACACAGCCTCCTCACTCACTCAACACAGCCTCCTCACTCACTCAACACAGCCTCCTCACTCACTCAACACTGAGAAACACAGCCTCCTTACTCACTCAACACAGCCTCCTTCTCACACTCAACACGGGGAAACACAGCCTCCTCACTCACTCACTCAACACGGGGAAACACAGCCTCCTCACTCACTCAACACAGCCTCCTCACTCACTCAACACAGCCTCCTCACTCACTCAACACGGAGAAACACAGCCTCCTCACTCACTCAACACGGGGAAACACAGCCTCCTCACTCACTCAACACGGAGAAACACAGCCTCCTCACTCACTCACTCAACTCGGGGAAACACAGCCTCCTCACTCACTCACTCAACACGGGAAACACAGCCTCCTCACTCACTCAACACGGGGAAACACAGCCTCCTCACTCACTCAACACGGAGAAACACAGCCTCCTCACTCACTCACTCAACTCGGGGAAACACAGCCTCCTCACTCACTCACTCAACACGGGAAACACAGCCTCCTCACTCACTCAACACGGGGAAACAGCCTCCTCACTCACTCACTCAACACGGGGAAACACAGCCTCCTCACTCACTCAACACGGAGAAACACAGCCTCCTCACTCACTCACTCAACTCGGGGAAACACAGCCTCCTCACTCACTCACTCAACACGGGAAACACAGCCTCCTCACTCACTCAACACGGGGAAACACAGTCTCGTCACTCACTCACTCAACACGGGGAAACACAGCCTCCTCACTCACTCAACACAAGGAATCGTAGCCTGCTTTACTCACTGGCAAGTAAAAAGCTTCAGGTGGCCTGATGAAGATCTTCAAAGTTTTGAAGGGTTAGGATAAGGTAAATAGTGAGAGATTATTTCCATTGGTCGCTGCGACGCTAACGAATTTAATACAATCTTAAAAATATAAGAGCTTAGAAAAAATGTTCTTTACACAGATAGAGGTTAGAATGTGGAATTCTCTGGCATAAACGACAGCTGAAGAAGAATGAAAAGGGAATCAGATAATAGCAGTTAAAAGAGGAACATTAAATGGTTACATGGAGATTGGGATTACACTGGGTGACTAGGTTAAGAAAAGCATCAGCACTATCTTGATGGGTCAATGGCCTGTTGCCGTGCTGTAAGATTCTATGAGTTATGAACAGCAGGAGGCCTTTCAGCCCCGAGCCTGTTCCGCCATTCAATTAGATCATGGCTGTTCTGTATCTTAACTCCATTTACCAGCCTTGGTTCCATGATACTCTTACCTAACAAAAATGTATCACTCAGTTTTGACCTTTTCAATTGACCCCCCAGCCTCAACAGCTTTTTGTGGGAGAGCGCTCCAGATTTCCACTACCCTTTCTGTGTAGAAGTGTTTCCTGGCATCACTACTGAATGGCCTGGCTCTAATTTTAAGGTTATCCCCCACCTTGTTCTTGACTCCACCACCAGAGGAATTTTTCTATCTACCCTATCAAATCCTTTAATTATCTTAAACACCTCAATTAAATCACCCCTTAATCTTCTATAGTTAAGGGAATACAAGCCTACACAGTTCCACATACCCTGGAAATATACTCCTTCCCTGGCATGCAATTTTGGATTGGCTTCCCACGCGTGCCAGCTTTTTTCCCTGTATGGTATCTCATGCGGTGTCTCACAGTAGAAGAGTTGGAGAGGGGTTGGGAAACACTTCAGTTGGGCCACTCCAGCTGGAGTGGAGTGAAGGAAGTCGACCAAAGGTCTCCCAACATAGAGTTTGCAGGACCTCAGAGGAGATGGAAGAACGAGTGCTGGGAGCCCAGTAGAGACGAACTGCTAAATACTGGGCCGAAACGGCAGCACCAGGGTTAGTAGATAGGTGCACGTGTATACACACACACACACAGCCACAAACTTATACACACACGTACATACACACAAACACATACATCAACTGATACTTGGGCACCAAGCTCATCAAATGGTATCTGCTCTGAACTGGTCTTGAGCACAGATGTCCTTCCACTTCCTTCTTCAATGGGATCGAGACTGATAAACAGGAAGTGTAGTGGTTATGTTACTGGAATAGTAATCCAGAGGACTGGAATAGTAATCCAGAGAATGCGAGTTCAAATCCCACCATGGCAGTTTGAGAATTTGAATTCAGTTTTTAAACAATCTGGAAATAAAAAGCTGGGATCAGAAAAAGTGACCATGAAGATGTAGTAAAAACCCAACTGGTTCACTAATGTTCTTTAGGGAAAGAAACCTGCCGTCCTTACCTAGTCTGGCCTATACGCGACTCCAGTCCCACACCAACGCGGCTGACTCTTAACTGCCCTGTGAAGTGGCCTAGCATGACACTCAGTTGTATCAGAACCCCTACAAAGAATAACAAAACCATCACCACACGGAGTGCAATGGTTCAAGAAGCCCCACCAACACCTTCTCAGGGCAACTAGGGATGGGCAATAAATGGCGGCCTTGCCAGCGACGCCCATTTTCCAAGAATGAATAAAAAACAGACTGAAGCAGATGCATTTAGGGTGGGCTGAGGGGTTTTGAACCAACACCGAATGCTGCAATGGACCATCTTCTAACCTTTACAGTGGTCAAGCTGGTCAAAGACAGTACTGATAGGCTCAGAGGACTTGTACAGAAAACTACACTCTTGGTTCTGGACCCTGGGGAGGCTGCCCGTCAACAAGTGATGCATTTTGGAAGGAAGAATGAGGAGAGGCAATATAAACTAAATGGTATAATTTTAAAGGGGGTGTACATACATAAATCTTTGAAGATAGGACAAGTTGATAAGGCTATTTAAAAAGCATACGGGATCCTGGGCTTTATAAACAGAGGCATAGAGTACAAAAGCAAGGAACTTGTGCTAAATCTTTATGAAACACTGGTTAGGTCTCAGCTGGAATATTTTGTCCCATTCTGGGCACCACACTTTAGGAAGGATGTCAAGGCCTTGGAGAGAGTGCAGAGATTTACCAGAATGGTACCGGGATAAGGGGCTTCATTTATGTGGCGAGACTGGAGAAGCTGGAATTGTTCGGCTCAGAGCAAAGAACGTTACGGGGAGATTTAAAAGAGGTGTTCAAACTAATATGGGGTTTTGATAAGAGTAGATAGGTAGAAACTGTTCCCACTGGCAGGAGGGTCAGTAACCAGAGGACAAAGAATTAAGGTAATTGGCAAAAGAACCAGAGAGGAAAATATTTTTTGCACAGTGAGTTATGATGATCTGAAATGCACTGCCTAAAAAGGGTGGTGGAGGCAGATTAAATAGCAACTTTCTAAAGAGAATTGGATATATTCTTGAAATGGAAACAAATTGCAGGGCTTTGGGGAAAGAGCAGGGAAGTGGGACTAATTGGATAGCTCTTTCAAAGAGCAGGCACAGGCACAATGGGCTGTGCTGTGTGATTCTGTGAAGTGGCCAGAACTAAGCCAAGCTCTTCATGGTCTTTGTGCATTAGTGCTGGTCAACATACCAGTTTGAATTCTCCTCGAAGATGAAGCATCTGTGACCACATTTAAAAGTATGTGTTCTACAGTCATTAACCCCACTTCTGGATTAGAAAGATTCTCCTTGCAGCTTGGTGTATAATGGAACCTGAAGGCATTTTTACTTTGTTCTTGTTCCACGAGAGCAACCTCCATTGCATGACTTGGCTTCACTGTGCAACACAGAGACCCAGTGTGCATAACGTGGGAACAGAATCCTTTCACCAGAACCAACCCCCTTACTCTGCTAGGACATTCAGAGAATCGCATTTTAGTGAGTCTAGGATCCCATCAGCGGCTTTACACTAGAGTGCAGCCAATGTAGGGGGCACTGGGTGTCCTGTCTCTGGCTGAATTCTTATTTTAAAAAAAGCACCTTTTAATTAACAGCTGTCCTGATGGTCAATTTTAAATAGGACGTGACCTTCAAACAGAGCGGTATGACCCGATTTGGTATTTCACAAGGCTATAACCAATCTCAAAAAAACACCTGAAGCAGTACTCGACAGTAGGCAGAGAAATATATTCCCAATCTCCAACCCCCAGGGTGCACAGCATCATAGATTCAATACAGCACAGAAGGAGGCCATTCGGCCCATCGTGCCTGCTCTTTGAAAGAGCGATCCAATTAGTCCCACTCCCCTGCATTTTCCCCATAGCCCTGCAAATTTCTCCTTTTCAAGTATTCAATTCCCTTTTGAAAGTTACTATTAAATCTGCTTCCACCACACTTTCAGGCAATGCGTTCCAATCATAACAACTGGGTAAAAAACTCATTTTCCCCTGCATTTTTTTGCCAATTATCTTAAATCTGTGTCCACTGGTTACTGATCCGCCTGCCAGTGGAAACAATTTCTCCTTATCTACTCTATCAAAACCCTTCATAATTTTGAACAACTTTATCAAATATACACTCAACCTTTGCTGCTCTAAGGAGAACAACTCCAGCTTCTCCAGTCCCCCCACATAACTGAAGTCCCTCATCCCGGACACCATTCTGGTAAATCTCCTCTCCCAAGGCCTAAGTGAGACCAATTCACTTTAACAAATTATCAAACAGAAAGTAGGAAAGAACTGCAGCACAGTACTGCCAGGTATTCCCAATGTGAAAAAGGGTTAAAATCTAGTTAGAATTTGATACATAGATACATAGATACATAGGAGAAGGAGTAGGCCATCCGGCCCTTCGAGCCTGCTCCGCCATTTAATGAGATCATGGCTGATCCTCCAATTCAGTATCCCGTCCCCGCCTTCTCTCCGTAACCCTTAACCCCTTTTGCCTGTAGAAATATATCTAATTCCCTCTTAAATATATTTAATGAGCTGGCGTACACTGCCCTCTGTGGCAATGAGTTCCACAGGTTCACCACCCTGAGTGAAGAAATTCCCCCTCATTTCTGTCCTAAATGGTTTAGCCCTTATCCTTAAATTATGTCCTCTAGTTCTGTTCTCACCCGCCAAGGGAAACATTCCTTCTGCATCTAGTCTGTCTAGACCTGTCAGAATTTTATACACTTCTATGAGGTCCCCTCTCAATCTTCTAAACTCCAGTGTGTACATCCCTAAACTACATAGTCTCTCCTCATAGGTCAATCCCGCCATTCCTGGTATCAGCCTGGTGAATCGCCGCTGCACCCCCTCCATGGCAAGAACATCTTTCCTCAGATGAGGCGACCAAAACTGTACACAGTACTCGAGGTGTGGTCTCACCAGTGCCCTGTACAGCTGCAGCAAGGTATCCCTGTTCCTGTATTCCAACCCTTTTGCTATGAAGGCCAGCATACCGTTTGCCTTCTTGATCGCCTGTTGCACCTGCATGCTCGCCTTCAGTGACTGGTGTACAAGAACACCCAGGTCTCTCTGTACTTCCCCCTCTCCCAATTTATTGCCATTTAAATAATAATTTGCCCTCCCGTTCCTGCACCCAAGGTGGATAACTTCGCACTTGTCCACATTATAGTGCATCTGCCATTTATCCGCCCAATCACCCAGTCTGTCCAAATCGCTCTGGAGCTTCCTGGTCTCCTCCTCTGAGCCCACCCCCCCTCCTAGTTTAGTGTCGTCTGCAAATTTGGAAATGATAGTTCACATGATAGTATTCTGCACTATTCTGCCCTTTTTATGGAGTTTGTGTGCCAATAGAACTCCAACAGCTGCTTCTGGGGTAGGTTTCCACTCTCAGCAGGTACTGCGATTCGAGGTGTTTAAAAAAAAAAATGCTCCCGATTCCTACGGAGATAAAATGTAAGGACGCTCCAATTAAATTTCCTGCATGAGTGGTGAGCAATGAATAAACCTCCACAAATCATAGTGCTCAAATCAAGGGTGCCGGCAATTCTGTTCAGCTGGGAAATGGTCTCAATTCCCAAAGTACTGACAAACAACAATTTTTAGAAACAGGTGGTCATTAGATCCAATAACATGTCCATTTTTCACACACAACAATCTCACCCACCTGCCGAGCAGTATCCCTCAATCGCCTCTCTCCAAAAAGGCACCCAACTGTGGTTTGAGCCCACTCATACTGTCTGCCTAGAGGCCTTCCCTGGTAACTTAAAACCTTTTTTCTGACTTTAATTCCAGATAGCTGATCAGGACTGCACACAGTACTCGTTATACAACCTATAGGCAGTACGTTTAACCGCTGAATCACACTTAACTTCCAATCATGCAAGTAAACTCCCTAACCACCTGGAATTAGGTCGTATGATCTTTTAGCTTTCCAGCAATGCAGTGGAAGGGAGCTGCCCTGGGAATTTCCAAAAGGAAAGACTGACTGGTGTGACGAGTGAAACTAGCCATCACCAATTGACCTAGAATTTCCTCTGGAACCCAGACTCTGCTGATCCATGTCGTGCTATGCCAATCTAGCATGCAGGACGTGCATCAGGATGCTGCCACCACACAGATGTGCAAGACAGTCTGGGACAAATCACCAGGGAGACTGGCTCAGTGGTCAGTCGGTTTGCCACTCCTCCACCCTGCTCAAGGGAGGACGAGTGCCAGACCTTCCACGGGATAGCAGCTGACTGAAGAGTACGGTGGATCCACTGCGGATCCCACTCGACTCTCAGGCAGGCCCCGAGCCCGGATTCCCTCCAACCACCGCTGCACATCAATCAGCAGCAAGTTGACTGCTCGTTGCCCCCAAGTTTTCCCCTCCCAGAAGGCAAAGCGTTCACACCTGACATGTTTAAAGAGCAAAATATACACGTCTGCTTTTGTGGATTGCTTTGTTCTCAAGATCACTGTCTCACATCTGTTGTTCTGAACTTAATTCCAACTTCTTCTCAGTGATTTTGATTCTTGGCTGTGTGAGAGTGTGAGGTGTTCCAGTGTGCATGGCTGCTGTTACAATCTTTGATGCATGTTGGTGTCCATGTAATGGTGCCTCTATGTATTGTGCTTCTTCCACCTGAAAACTTGTTTCGTAAAATAGATTTTGTATCAGACACCAGAAAAGAAATATCCCATGTGTGTTTTAAAAAAAAAGTTATTTTGAGAGAGGTGGCTCTCAGTGCACTGGCTACTGTCACCCCTTGATCACCATCACAAGGTTGCCTCA
This sequence comes from Squalus acanthias, assembly GCA_030390025.1. Taxonomy (NCBI): domain Eukaryota; kingdom Metazoa; phylum Chordata; class Chondrichthyes; order Squaliformes; family Squalidae; genus Squalus; species Squalus acanthias. Next base: position 119,058 of record JASTWF010000251.1, on the reverse strand, counting down.
GCCTCCAGGGCCCAGCACAGTCTCAAGCCGCCAGGGCCCAGCACAGTTTCATCTCTGGAAGACCAAACAGTAATGTTGCTCCTGCGTAACATACAGCATTGGTGCAAGTCTTTTGTGGATCTTCTCAGGATTGTACAAAGGGCACAAAACCAAGCAGTTGAGACACAAAGTGAATCTTCAACATGCCCACGGTGCACTATGTAACCATGCGAGTAGATTTTCGCACTAAGATATATCTGTGCCCAGAGGAGCTGCAAAAGTCACGTTGGGAATTAGCCAACATGTTGAGGCCATGGTTGCCGACTAGCCAAGCTTAGTCTTTCATCTGCCGCCAATCTTTGGGACACAACGACGTGAAACAGAATGAAAGAACCATATAATCGATCCATAGTATTGCACAAGAGATGTAATTATCGGTTTTTGTATTGTGCGCTGTTTGGATCGCTTTTGAATCAGCTCGTGTCGACATATGTGCAGCTAAAAACACTTGAGATCAGTGGAAACCCAGCAAGGTTCAAACTGTTGCTGAGCTGCCAAAGATGCTATTTGGTTGTAGTGACCTGCACTGAATAAGATGCCATCTTGACCAAGAGAAGTGCAACCTTCAGTATACAATGTGAAACTGTTAACCAATCAATGCATCATCACAAAGTTGCCTCAAAGAAGCATGTGAAATTACGGTGCCAGATTGTACGTGACTCTGCAATTCAGAATTCAGTCAGAAATGTGTCGAGTGAGCACCATCTCATTAGGCAATGCCTTTTAGAAAAGATGATGACTGTACCGTGGGCACTGCCTTATCATGGGTCAGCTGCTGCCAACATATTAAAAAGAATCAATGTTGCTCCAGGAACCACATCTGCAAAGAGTGAAGCCAGTGCTTCAGCACTGAGACCCAATATGGCTGGGTCTGACTATGGACAGGGATTAACATGGAGGCTTGCTTTAGAAACATACGTTCACATTCTTCCCCCCCCAATTTCACATCTTAATTAGAAGCCCAACTGGTGTAAAGCTTTACTGCGTCATTAGCCCCCTGGGAAAATCAGCAAGGAGCAGGTCGCTGTCGGTGTTGAATCCGAGCCATATAGCAAAGTCTCAGTACCCCCAACTAACCATTAGCAAAATGTTTTTTTTTGTTGCGGATGCTGACTGATTAAGCAATGGAAATTTAATTTTCACCCAATGGTGGTCTGATTGACAAGTTACTGCGATTATGGGAAGGAGGGTAAGGAAGTGAGTTTTAATTAAACTCTTACAAAAGGGACTTGTTGAAAACTAATTGTAAACAAAAATTACTAGAGTACAAAACAATGCAAAAGTTGATCTCAACCAAGGCAATGGGAGGGATACCAAAATGGCCCATGGGACCTTGGGGTTGGGGGGTGAACTTGCTTAAAAACAAATCAGCCACGGCTCCTGCCCTAATTACTATCCAGCAGCAACCTGTGCGGCCACTGCTGAATAATCGGACACTGTCCAGTGTCTCATGAAAATCAGCCACTTGGACAAATTACAAGACTGCAACACCCACGGAACTGTACCACAACGTAAGTTAACACCTTCAGGAGAGGACTGAATGAAAAGGGAACAGAACTGAAAAATGGAAAGTCACTCTCGAAGGAGCAGGATATATTCAAATACAGCTGTGCTAGTACACCCTCTAGATATAGTGGCGCTAACAAACCCCCAACTCTTACTGATTCTCCACCTCTTCAGACCAATTGGAAGAGATGTGCCCAACCATCTTGCCGAGTAGGAAGTAAAGCTGTAGTCTGCTGTGTCAACTAGATCAAAAACATCAGCCCAGTCTTTGCAAGGAACACACAAAGGCAGTAAACACTACCCAACATGGCATTTCACCACAGTACCAGTACTACTTCTCATGATCAACACTCAACAAAGCAGTATTTAAGAGCAGAAAAAGGCCTTTAGGGCCAAGAAGCCTTTTACTTTTTGAGTTTTCACCTCTTCACCCCTCCTCCACCCCACCCCCCCTAACCAGAAACTGGTCTGATTATCTCTTGACCCCATTTATACTGTCCCGTTTTAAGTTTCTGTGTTAACTTACTCCGTATCTCAATTAGTCCTTGGATGAACATTCCGCCCCGACCTACCCTCTAATATTCCTCTGAACATGAACCCTTCACACTCTCTAATTGCCTCTTGATCCTATTTACACAATGTGTTTCAATATCCCTCTTTGGTAATTTATTCCTTAACTTTATTAACCTGGGGATGGGGAATTCCTCTTGATTTCTCATTCCAAGATTTCTTATTTTTACCTTGTTTATTCAGATTTGAGTTATGATACTGTAAGCAAAGAAAAAAAAGACTTGCATTTATATAAGCGCCTGTCACAATCTCAGGGTTCCCAAAGCTATTTACAGCCAATGAAGTACTTTTGAAGTGTAGTCACTGCTGTAATGTAGGAAACGCGATAGCCAATTATAGCGCACAGCAAGCTCCCACAGACAGCAATGAGATAATGACCAGATCATTAAAAAAAAAAATATTGTTGATTTAGGGATAAATATTTATCCAAGTCACCGGGGAGAACTCCCCTGCACTTCTTTGAATAGTGCCATGGGATCTTTTAGGTCCACTCGAGAGGGCAGACGGGGCCTCGGTTTAACATCCCATATGAAAGGTGGATTATATTGCAAAGATTATATTAGGGAGCACAGCTACAAGGGTTTTTATATTCTTACATGGTTTCTTTATGTATATTTGATGTTTTTTTTTTTTACCAGTTAACACTGACCCACCCATGTAAGTGGACCACCTTAATGTCTAGAAAGTGCCACTAAGTTAAACAGACCAAATAGCAGTGAAAGCAAGACGAATTGGAGCAACCATTGTCTAAGGTGGTCGTTTATTTTAGAACCATTGGAACTAAGGAATACATTAATGCAAATTCTGTAAATAAGCAGCATAACCCAAAACGCACATCGCTAACCGACGAAAGACAATTACTGAACAATTATAAAGGGACTGTAGTCAGCCTATCAATTCAGAATTACTGAAGTTCACAACTAACATTACATCCTTAGAGTGTTTCAAGTACAGCATTTTCCTGTACTAACTGTCCAGACTTCCTGTTTATTAGGCAGGGTAATGGTTAGTTTTAAAAAACTTGAGCAGAGTTTTCTTTTTGCAGAGCCCTGGTTCGTCACAGAACGTGTATGGGTTTTGCGAGTTTCTCATCTTCACCACTGCTGTAAGAGCCTCATCTACGAGCCTTTTTCCCTGAAGAAAGGAAAACACAGATAAAATGACTGGGGGAAGGAACTGCGCTCAACACTGCAGTCCAGGAGAAGAGGTTTACCATGGTGAGATATGCGTGAAAACCCCATTTTTCTCAAATACAATGTTGCAAGATGTTTACACTTTGGCAGCCAGTGTCCCGCCAGTGCTGGTCACACTGTCAGCAGCAGTCCCCGTTCTTGTCTGCACCCAGTGTCAACATCAAGTACTTCCAGGCCAGTTATCAGTTGGTTAGACGCAGAGTAAAGCTCCCTCCATTCTGCACCAACTCGTGCGAGCACACTCTAGTGTACCAGTGTGACACACCCATTTCTCACGCCAGCCGTTTCACTGCGGCCTCTCTGATCGAGACTTCCCAATTCTGGGCACTGGCGGGGCATGGACTTGTACTCACTAGAACCTGGAATGGGAATGCCAGAAATTCATTGTGTTTAGGACCCGTCCAACCAGCAGAGGGAGGAGACTTTCGTCACCTCAGTCAGGGTTGTAGCGAACATAGTTCCTGAAGATGGAAGTGGTTTCAACACACCGCTCCATCGAGTCCTCAGAACCGCTGGCTTGAAGGGTAAAGAGATTTTGTGAGGTCAGCAGTTGGTTGCCAGTCGTTCGCTGGGAAGAACCCTTGAATTCTTCAGTGTGATAAATGCAGGCTTTAATGGCAGCAGGGAAGATGTGCCAAACATCTCATTTTCACATCAGCTAATGTCACGCGGCCTTTTCCCATTAAAGCTACTGTCTTCCAATAGTGCAGCCCACTATAGGATCTGGTGAAGTGAGTAGAGATTCAAAATCATGACGAGATCTAAACGCACCACAAAGAACAAATCCATTCTCCCTAGAATTTGCGATAGTAGCAGGCTGACTGAAAACAATTGACACCATATCTAACCATATCCAGCTGTGTTGAAACACCTCCAGACAAAATGTAACACAGAAGGTTTGGATGGGTCTCTGCCTGAAGAGAGGTTGATCGGCTCACTGAGGTTTAGATTCTGCCAACACTGTTTAATAAAGGTGAGGGATGTTGGTGATGGGTAACCAAAAACTTTCCATTTCAGGCACCCAGTGTCAGCATCAAGTGTGCTTAGGTACAGAGTAAAGCTCCCTCTACACTGTCCCAAACACTCCCAGGACAGGTACAGCATGGGTTAGGTACAGAGTAAAGCTCCCTCTACACTGTCCCAAATACTCCCAGGACAGGTACAGCATGGGTTAGGTACAGAGTAAAGCTCCCTCTACACTGTCCCAAACACTCCCAGGACAGGTACAGCATGGGTTAGGTACAGAGTAAAGCTCCCTCTACACTGTCCCAAACACTCCCAGGACAGGTACAGCACGGGTTAGGTACAGAGTAAAGCTCCCTCTACACTGTCCCAAACACTCCCAGGACAGGTACAGCACGGGTTAGGTACAGAGTAAAGCTCCCTCTACACTGTCCCATCAAACACTCCCAGGACAGGTATAGCACGGGTTAGATACAGAGTAAAGCTCCCTCTCCACTGTTCCATCAAACACTCCCAGGGCAGGTACAGCATGGGTTAGGTACAGAGTAAAGCTCCCTCTACACTGTCCCAAACACTCCCAGGACAGGTACAGCACGGGTTAGGTACAGAGTAAAGCTCCCTCTACACTGTCCCATCAAACACTCCCAGGACAGGTATAGCACGGGTTAGATACAGAGTAAAGCTCCCTCTCCACTGTTCCATCAAACACTCCCAGGGCAGGTACAGCACAGGTTAGGTACAGAGTAAAGCTCCCTCTACACTGTCCCATCAAACACTCCCAGGGCAGGTACAGCACAGGTTAGATACAGAGTAAAGCTCCCTCTACACTGTCTCATCAAACACTCCCAGGGCAGGTACAGCACGGGTTAGATACAGAGTAAAGCTCCAGCTACACTGCTCCAGCAATGTGTCCGAGTGGCTCCTCCAGAGGAACAGTCCCTACTGTACATGTGGCATTCTTCCATTTCCTATGCCAGACACCGTCAAGTTAGTGCCGTCTGCCCCAACTTGTGCTGTGTACACATGCCCACTAGGAACGGGACTGACACTGCCCAAAGTAATTTTAGATAGGATACTTACAGCTAGCAGACTAAGGAAATTTTTATCCCTCCAGTCTGGGCTTGACTTGAACCCAGGTCGGTGACTAATTTACTGCACCACCTGGCCCTTGCCATTTAAAAGCAGTTTTCAAAGACGAGAATGCACCAACACCCATTGAAAACGAACAGATCTCAAAATCCACCAACGGTCTGTAGCAACAGCTCAACTAACTACACCCACTGCACTGCAGCACTTGTGCATAATCTTCATAATTTTCTAAATATTAATACAGATGCATCAAATCAATAGGTTCACTAGATTGATTCCTGGGATGAGAGGGCTGTCCTATGAGGAGAAATTGAGTAGATTGGGCCTATACTCTCTGGAGTTTAGAAGAATGAGAGGTGATCTCATTGAAACACAAAATTCTTACAGGGCTTGACAGGGTAGATGCAGGGAGGATATTTCCCCTGGCTGGGGAGTCTAGAACCAGGGGTCACAGTCTCAGAATAAGGTGGTCGGCCATTTAGGACTGAGATGAGGAGAAATTTCTTCACTCAGAGGATTGTGAATCTTTGGAATTCTCTGCCCCAGAGGGCTGTGGATACTCAGTCGTTGAGTATATTGAAGACGGAGACTGATGGATTTATGGGCACTAAGGGAATCAAGGAATACGGGGATAGGACGGGAAAGTGGAGTTGATGTCGTTCAGCCATGATCTTATTGAATGGTGGAGAAGGATAGAGGGGCCGTATGGCCTACTCCTACTTCATATGTTCTTATGTTTTATTAGAGGAAATCTTCAGAGACTCATGAGGGATTCAGGCGAACTCAGCGTTCTCCATTCACGGCATTCCCAATTTTTGTCCATTAAAATGAATAACCGGAAAATTGAGGGTGCCCATAATCCAGTACGCTGGCTCCTGCACCCGATTCCTATATTGACATTCCCATCGAGGGAGGCTCCCACCGGGCGCAGAGTCTCAGAAAAGTTATCTAAATGTGTCACTGTGCACGATACGGGAGTTCAAGCCCATGATGCTCCGCACAGCAAGCTGAGCTAAGGATATCAGGGGAGGAGGCAAAGTGCTACCTCCACTGGGAGAGGAAAAACCAGCAAACTCAGTCCTACATGAGACGTCCGGTGGTCGTCAAAGGCGCTATATAAATGTAAGTCTTTCTTTCTTACATCACACGCCTCCTTGTGAAGGTCTTGATTCCAAGGGAGCCTCCAATAGTCTTTCCATTGTGAGAGACACAGACCAAGGAGGTCACAGGTTGTATCGCAGGCCTGTGGTGAATTTGAATGATCTCTGCCAGGACTGTGGTGGAAACATTACAATTGGCTTCATTGACCATGGGAGGGAGGGAAGGAAAAGAATTAGGGGGGCAAAAAAGCTTCCAGTGTTCCTACTGTCTCATTCAGCAATGTGTGTGGGGATGTTGGGTGAGGGCAAGATTGGTTTGGCTGTAATCCACTCCATGGTTGAACAGGGAGGGATTAAGGGGAGGTATGAAAGAAGATTGGCATTCAACATGAAGCGAAACAGCAAGAGCTTTTATAGACATATGTGAAAAGGATAGTTTCAGTACAATATGGCCCCCTTCATCTCCAAGTGAGAGATGAAGAGGTCCATCCTACACTGGAATGAGGGTACTGGAGATAAATATTCAACTGGAGATAAATAGTAATATAAACTTTTAATGGGAAGGGAAACTTAACTGTATGGGACATCCAGAGGTTCAAAAACAGAATTTCATGCAAGTGCGAGTGTTGACAGATAGTCATAAAAAAAGCCAATAGAATTTGTATTGAGTGTAAGAGTAAAGACGTTTTACTGCAATTATATAGGGCCCTGGTGAGACCACACCTGGAGTATTGTGTACAGTTTTGGTCTCCTTACCTAAGGAAGAATATACTTGCCATAGAGGGAGTGCAACGAAGGTTCATCAGACTGGCTGCTGGGATTGTCCTATGAGGAGAGATTGAGTAGCCTAGGCCTATATTCTCTAGAGTTTAGAAGAATGAGAGGTGATCTCTTTGAAACATATACAATTCTTACAGGGCTTGACAGGGTAGACGCAGGGAGGATGTTTCCCCTGGCTGGGGAGTCTAGAACCAGGGGTCACAGTCTCAGAATAAGGGGTCGGCCATTTAGGACTGAGATGAGAAATTTCTTCACTCAGAGGGTGGTGAATCTTTGGAATTCTCGACTCTAGAGGGCTGTGGAGGCTCAGTCGTTGAGTATATTCAAGACAGAGATTGATAGATTTTTGGATATTAAGGGAATCAAGGTATATGGGGATAGTGCAGGAAGGTGGAGATGCTCCTATTTCTTATGTTTATGTAATTTGGGATTTTATAAATAGGGCCAGAGTACAAGAGTAAAGTAGTAATCATTAATTGATACAATACATTGGTTAGGCCAGTTAAAGACTGTGCGCAGTTTTGGGAGCCCCATTATAGAAAGGACATTAAAGTCAATGAGAGCAGACAGCGTAGATTCACCAGGATGAGGAACTATACTTATGAGGAAAAACTTGAGATACTGGGGCTATTTCCACTGGAGCAGAAAAGGTTAAGAGTAGATTTAATAGATTTTTAAAATTATGAAGGGTTTTGATGAGGGGGGAAGTCAGTGACAAATGACTTAAAATCATCAGTAAGAGTGAGGAGAGGGGTCCGGAGAAATGTCTTTACACAGGTTGTTGGAGCAGGGAATGCTTTGCCGCAGAGAGTCGTTGAGGCAGAGACCATTTCATCTTTTAAGGGAAAATTGGATAAATATTTGAAGCAGAGAAAGAGAGCACAAGGATTGGTGTTTTTTTAAAACATAGGAATATTGGCTTGCTCTAGCAGAGTTGGCACAGACGCTATGGGCAGATGGGGCTCTTCCTTTTGTGGTTCTATTTCAATGGTTAACTGTATTAGAAAAAAATTAACGGGACTGAAAATAGAGGTCCCCAGATCCAGTATCTTCCCAGAATAGTGAAGGGCTTGGGGATGAGATAGTGGAGGAACTAACCAGAATTATAAACAAACTTTTGGAGATGGGAATTGTGCCAAAAGACTGGAGGTTGGCAATGTTACATCTCCTCTCATATGAAGTGAAGAGATTAAGCCAGAAAATTATAGGACAGTTAAGGGGAGATTTGATAGACTGCGCAAAAATCATGAAGAGATTTGATAGAGTAAATAAGGAGAAACTGTTTCCAATGGCTGAAGGGTCAGTAACCAGAGATTTAAGGTGATTGGCAAAAGAACCCAAGGAAACATTTTATTACACAGCGAGTTGCTGTGATCTGGAATGTGCTGCCTGAAAGGGCGGTGGAAGCAGATTCAATAGTAACTGTCGAGAGAGAATCGGATAAATACTTGAAGGGAAAAAAATTACAGGGCTATGGGGAAAGAGCAGGGAAGTGGGAATAATTGGATAGCTCTACCAAAGAGAGCACAGGCACGATGGGCCGAATGGCCTCCTTGTGCTGTATCATTCTATGATTCTGAGTTAGTCTTACCTTGCATGAAGGCAAACTTCTCGAACCCATTATATGGGCTTAGTGTGGGTAAGTGATTGACCCTATCTAGCCGATAAATGATTACTAACAATCCTTTGGGAAGTTAACAGTTCAACAACTTGCATTTATCTAGTTAATGTAGGAAAACGTCCCTATGCTTCACAGGAGTGTAATCAGAAAAAAAGTGACACTAGGCCAAAGGAGGAGATATTAGGATAGGCTTGGTCAAATTGGTAGGTTTTAAGAAGTTGTGTGTTCGACAACAATAACTTGTCCCCTGTCCACTGGAACTCCACCTCCAGGGCCCAGGCCTACAAAATGGGGATGTGCCCTTCTGCTATGGCAGCTTTGGAATAAGGGCAGTCTTCAGAGAAACTGACTCTGATCTAGTTTAGGCCATTTTTTTTTTTTTTTAAGTGCCCTGCTGATGAAGCACTGATGGCAAAAGGCTAGCGATGAAGCACACTCTAGTTCCTAATTCCCAACATAAATCCAAGCATATTCTTACTTATGATCAGAATCTACACCCCTACTGTAGCTACAGCCATTTTGGTTGACAAGTTGGTGCTTGTGAGATTAAGTTCACTTTGCTCCAGGGTGAAGAGTATAGAAGCTAACTCTACAAGGTGCCATCACTGACAGGTGCTTACCCGTAAAAGTTAGACTACCCTCCCATGGCCAGAAACTAATTTTCTCCCCTAAAAATTCTACGTTGAACAGCAGTGGTGCCCCAAGAAACTCTACAAACACCCATCTTGGGGTATCTGTACTTGCTGGGGTGAGTCTTGAATTTGAAAATATCAAGCCAGGAGCCCACAAGCAAGTACCAGTCTGTTATCGTGCTTACCAGAGAGCTACCTTCTCCATTAACTTTCAGTTCTCTTGTTGTTTGAACTGAGAGTCGCCCATCTGTCTGGAGGTGTTTCTTTTGCGAACGGAGTGGTAAGAGAGAATCAAAAGGAACAAAATGCCTAAGTCGGAAATACACAAGCTAACTCTAATATCTTTAGCTTGAAGTGGAAGAGGAGATGGCTTACCACGGGTCGCAAATTGGGGCCATGCGCCTTGGGGCGGAGGTTTTCTTTTCTGTGGCATTGTCATAAACGAACGCAATTCTTTTGCGGCCGCCGGCTCGTGTTGCTTTTGCTTCGCTGCCAGCATGCGGCACGTAAGATCATCCAGAAAATGAGGACCTAACAAGTCTGCAGTGGACAAGTTGGGAAAATCCACAGGACTAGGAGCAATTTTTTCCATGCCAGTTGCCCGTAACAGCCTATCAGACCTCAACTCGGAAAGGAAAGTGTGGGTCTGCCCAGCTAAAACTACCGCCAGACGACATGCAGTGATCATGGAGAGCAACTTCTCCTTCAGCTGGTTAGGAGAAAGGGAGTCGAAAACACCCTTCAGCTTATCCAGCTCAAACTTCTGGGCAGCTAAAATGAGAGGGCTTACACTTTCAGTCACCCTCGACTGGATGGAACGGGTTGCTTCTATCACCCCTAACAACTTGTCAAGCTCCTGTTTGTTGGAGACAACGCCCTTTGAGACGAGCAGCTCAAATATTGGCTGGTTGACCTCAGGAGCAATAACAGCAGGGACGTTAGGAATGCCGACATGGAATCGGAGACGGATCTGGTGTTCCAGACTCAGTGGAAGACGGAACGCCAAGGGCAAGAGAATGTGGCATTCCAGTGGTGTCTCTCGATAGATCATGGGTTTCCAGCAACTCCTGTCATCGAGGGAACCCTTCAGGGGCCCACCGGCCCAGTGAAGGAGTTCAGATGACCATTTTGCCCTTGTGCCGGACAATATAGTCTCAAATGTGGACTTCTCTGGAACCACCGACACAGTCTGAGGGATTGGCTTAGCACGAGGAAGTGGCATGAATTGTATTGAGTGTCTAGAGCGTCCCCACCAGGGATTTGGCTCCTTGTTGACTGACTGCACTCCAACCCCTGAGCTAGGTTCTACACTTGGCTGTGAATTTGGACCCTGTAGAGGATGTCTTTGAGGGTCGTTCAATCGGAGCTGCGGAGCTGCAGGAGAATCAAAGCGAAATCCAGTTTGACTGTCGCTGGTGAAGTCAAGCTGTAATGAAGATAAAAGATTAAACGCGTCAGAGACTTCTTACTGGCTGTGACCGAAATGGTATAGAAATGGAAAGCTATACTTACGGCAAGGTCAAGAGGTCAGCCATCAAAGGCTAAAAGGGGAAGAGTCTAGTTTACAACCTGCCCAATCCCTGTTTTTGGGGAGGAGGAGGAATAATCTCTTGACTCTTAAGGATTTGATATTTCCTCAAGAATCCCATTCAGAGACACATCCTTCCCCACAGACCATCACCCAACTGGGCTACTCAACTGACTCCTCACGTCAGCAGTAAATCCACATTTACCTTGTCAAAAATAAAAATGCAACATCATCAGATGATTGCCTAGTAAGTGCTACAGCGTTTCAGAAATGCATAGTTCAATAGATTACAGGCAATACGAGAAGTCACTACACAAGGCACTAGCCATAGGAAGGCTTCAGCTTGGATACAGTTTTCCTAGGATGTGCTCTCTGGCAACTGCTCACTGACTGAGTATACCGGACATATGCACACGTAGAATGACTTGGAGATTCGAAGTGGCTGTTCATCACATCTACCTGGAACAGTGGCTTCTCACACACGCACACATATACACACACTCAGGAGTTAAAAGTCTGGAGTGAGAGAAGGCCATTCAGCCAATCAAGCCCACTCCATGCAGAGTCCACAAGTGATTATTCTATCACAGACTCCCACCAACCGGTCAATCCCCTGTACTTTAATATCAAGTTCTTTTTCCTACCTCTCCTGAAAAAAAAAACTCAAGCAGTGCTGTCTATATCTCTTAACCAGCTGGGGTTCAAACCCCTCCCAAACACATACCTCCGGCTGTATTCCTGCATTAGGAGACAAAGAAAATTCCAGAGTTTTTCCATGGAAGTCATGAGGAATTTCTCTGAAAAAGTTGCACATGGACGTGGCAGCATTCCCACTCTCCAACTGTAGAAGGACCTGCAGCAAACACAGCACAAGACAGGGTTAAACCGTGTCGACGGACAGCGAATTACAATTCAGATTTTATCCAACTTGAAGTCCCCAAGCCCAAAGTATCAATTTACAGTGCAGTACAGCACCGTGGAACCCTCACCCTGCATACACCATCCTTAGTAAGTCAGCTTGAACTGAGGGCAGGACATCTGGCCCCAACCAGCACACTTCCCAGAATTGGTCACTGGATAGGGATCAGGAGCAGGAACCCCGGCTGATTTTTCCAATCCTTAGACCAGGCATACGGAGGCAAATCTTAGCAACCTGACTGTAACACTGGCAGTGATGAGTCACCGCAGCACAAACCAGGCATTGAACCTGGGACCCCCCCCTGGTCTGTATGGCTCAATTCAACACTCTGCAGCATCCTTACCAACTGAGCCACCAGGGGAGCTCAGACAATTTTCTTGCAGTCACAGAATTGGATGGAACTATCTCAAAGCTAAGTAGGCTTCTAACTCCAAAAACACACTTAAAATCAGTTTGGTGGGTAAGGAAACAGGCATGGCAGCACTTCTGCCAACGATGGTCATGAGTAAGGCTGCATGTCAGATTGCAGGGCATTTTGCCTCTTGTGGTATTTAATCATCACAATATAACAGGATCCCACCACAACCCACTCTCATCACTACACCGAGGGGAATAGCCTCCTATCCCATGCCTCCTATTTAACCCAGCTACTTGGCTGGTGCTCAGTTTGCAACAAATCAGGTCTGACTGCTCCCGTTCCATCTTGGTCGAATGTCTGACAGTCACACTTGAGACCCCAAACCCTGCTACTCAGAAATCCACACAGGTACAAGTGCTTCCATTGCCTGAAATGGAAGTGCACATGTTCTTCCCCAAAGGGGCACGGTTCACTTAATCCTAAACTTAGCTCAGGTTGGCAACAGCCAAGTCTCGACTGGGCCACATAAGCGGGCACAGGAGCACAGTTGGAATTTAACCAGCAATAAATTATGCAGCCTGCCAGCACAGAACACAAGTGGTAAGAGCCGCAGCTCCAGCGACCAGGTCCTGGCAATGAGCCAGGCCGGCTGGTCAATCAACAGCACCCTGAGGTACTGCAGACCTTCCTGGCTCAGTATTGGATGAGTCAGCCTGCCACAGCAGATCGACTCATCAATAAACATTTAGCATGTGTCATCATACAGCCAACACAGCCCCAAGAGGCCCTTCTAACTTTCCCCAACCCCCAAGGTGGATACAAAAAGAAACAAACGCACCGAGAGCGACGCAGCCTCGGAGGTGTTTACCTTGTTGTGTGGCTTCAGGAACATGGAATCCTTTACCCTTCCGAATCGAAAAGCAACACACAGGATGTCAACTTCTGTATAGCCGTCCTCGGGCAGATTGCTTATGTGAACTAAATGGTCATATACAGTGCACCCGGCCTACGTGAAGAGAACGAGGAGACCAAGGAAATAAAACGAGGTAAACAATCAAGAGGTGATGAGCAACACTGTGCAGTCGCAATACAGCTTGTATCAGGAATTTAAGACAATGCAGGGCACCAGGTTTCGCTGCCTCCCAACTCAAGCATAGTGTCCCAACCCTTCTGCTGTCAGGGCACACTTCCACTGCCTCCACCACCTTACTGGCCACTCTTCACGTGCAAATCCAAACAGTGATTGGTGGCAGACAGTTTGTCTGTAGATGATGTCCCAGCCAATCCCAATCCCATCCTCATTTTCCAAGCACAGTTGCTGAATAGCAATCAGGTGTAGAATCTGCTTGATTTATTTCCCTCCCATGGCCTGCCAAGGCCACTCCCATCACTGCCCGTTTGTGATTAAGAAAATCAATTTACAATCTCCTATACACCGACCAAATTAAGGAAACGCTCCCCTGAACCGTCAGTTCCGCCCTCCTGAAAATATATGAAGCAGCAAGATACTTACATCTGGTTTAAACCCAGATTCTTCAATCATATCCTTAAATATAACTTCCTGGAGAAGACAGAAAAGGTAAGAATTGAGTATGAGTAACCTGACCAAATTGCAGTCACCATGGCTGTAATTGATACAGCTCCAAGCCTAGTAAAGTTGTTTGCCATGTTCATTTGCTGGTTTTCTTGGTAATGAAAATATCTACGGTTTATAGTTTCCTTTCCCTTTTTATCCCCTCTCTACTGAAGGTGTTGGGGATGAAATTGGAGTACGCCAGTAGTGCCAAACAGTCCGATAGTGAATCAGCAGCCCCGTTTTACACTGCGCATGATTTTCTTTTCCATCGACTTCAGGGCACAGTGTAAAACGGGGCTGTCAATTCGCTATCAGCCCGCTTTACGCTACTGGTGTAGACCAATTTCACCACCACTGCCTCTTGCTGAGGTATAGCTCTACAGATGCATGAATCTCCCAGCCTAGCAATCAAATGCATTTAGACCACCCCTCTCACCGCTACCCTGCCTGCCAGATTCATCCAAAAATATATAATCCTTTGAGGAAGGAAGTTGCTAATCTTATTTAAACTTCCTCTGCACTGATCTAACTGCATGTCCTCTGCTCCTGCTCATCTGTACGCCTCCTTAGAAATAATATTCTGGATTTATCTAATCCAGACCATTTGGTATTTGACACACCTGAACGAACCCTCCCCCCTCACCTAACTTCACCTCCTTCCCCCGTAACCTGGAATGCTTGAGCTTCTCTATTCATTCCTCACAGCCAGGGCCACCAATTTAGCCTAACTGGATAAATCAAATTCCATCATTAACTAGAATTCCAGGATTTTTACCAGTGTCCTGGGGAATCACATTCTGGGAATCCATCCGTTTATAACCAAGGCCCACTGGTTCATGATGACTGAATAAATCAAATTTAATCATTGACAACCAGATTACAAGATTTTTCCACCAGAACTGTAGATTATCCTGGCTATCCCCTTTACACTGGAGATCATTCTCGTTACCCTCTGCACCCTCGCCAACACAGCTACATCCCTTGTCGTTGCACGGAGACCAGAACTGAACACAGTATTCCCAAGTTTGGTCTGAGCATGTTCTCTGCAGACCTGTACTCTGCTGTTCTGGGTATAACCCACAACATTCTCGGTTTTCTCACATTGTCTATACCTTGAAAGGTTTAAGTCTCTATCCATCTCCTTGCAATTACTATTCCATTCATTATATATTCCTAATTACTATTTTTTCAGCCAACGTGCACTAAATTTATTGCAAAATGCGAAGTAATTTCTCTGCCTAAATGCATAACTGATCAAATCCTTCTGTAAATCTGACACGTTTACAATTGCCTTGGCCATCCAGGTCTGAGTACTGGCCCATATGGGACTCCACTCAGCATCCGTCCACAGTTTGACATTACACTTCGCCACTTCTCATTTAACCTTTTATCCAGTCCCACATTCTACTATGGATCGGGTTTTCTTTTTAAGTCTTACATGTGACACTTTGTCATAATTTATTAACCTTCATGAAGATTTTATCAGTAGTTACAGTCTACTTGGAACATTACTAAAGAGCTCAGAGTCTCCAATTTCAATAGTCCTTAAATCACCTCAGATATTTGATCTGTCAGCCGTGGCTCAGTCGATAGCACTCTCGCCTCTGAGTCAGAAGGTTGTGGGTTCAAGTCCCACTCCCGAGACTTGAGCACAAAAATCTAGGTTGACACTCCAGTGCAGTACTGAGGGAGTGCTGCACTGTCGGAGGTGCCATATTTCGGACGAGACGTTAAACCGAAGCCCTGTCTGCTCTCTCAGGTGGATGTAAAAGATCCCATAGATGAGCAGGGGAGTTATTCCTGGTGTCCTAGCCAATATTTATTCCTCAATCAACATCACTAAACAGATTATCTGGTCATTATCACGTTGCCGTTTGTGGGAGCTTGCTGTGTGCAATTGGCTGCTGCGTTTCCTACATTACAACAGTGACTACACTTCAAAAGTACTTCATTGGCTGTAAAGTGTTTTGGGACATTCTGAGGTCATGAAAGGCGCTATAGAAATTCAAGTCATTCATTCAATAACAGACCAGGAGTCAGATTCTCACTGGCTCAAACACCGTCATTGCTTTTGGTTCCCCTTACCATATCACTCAGATCCATGTACTGATGTAGTATTTCCATACTGATTGCATTTCCCTTCAGCTTGATTGTGGAAAGGCTGTAAAACTCCACCATTTTCGCCGCTGCTTTCGTACAGGCCATTTCCAGGTACGCCTTACAATTGAAATAAAATGTTTTAAGGAAGGAAGGGGAAATTGGAAAGGGTATAATGTAACAGAAAAGGTAACAGTGAAGTTCTAAAATGTTTTATACACCAGGCTTATTTAATGTATTGGCACCTTTACTCTACAGGAAAAAAAAACACACACCAATTCACTTTTGTGTTGTGTGATATGCTTATTGTACAATACTCTTAATTCACCCCTTTAAATTGGCGCACCAACATCAGTGTTCTTGCTCAGGCCAACATCCCCAGCATCGAAGCTTTGACCACACTTGATCAGCTCCGATGGACGGTTCACATCGTCCGCATGCCCGATACGAGACTCCCCAAACAAGCGCTTTACTCGGAGCTCCAACACGGCAAGAGAGCCCCATGTGGGCAGAGGAAACGCTTCAAGGACACCCCTCAAAGCCTCCTTGAAAAAGTGCAACATCCCCACCGACACCTGGGAATCCCTGGCCCAAGACCGCACAAAGTGGAGGAGAAGCATCCGGGAAGGCACCGAACACCTCGAGTCTCTTCGCCGGGAGCAAGCGGAAGCCAACCCAAGCACCCCACCCACCCGGCCCTTCAACCACCGTCTGCCCCACCTGTGAGAGAGACTGTAGGTCCCGCATTGGACTCATCAGTCACCTGAGAACTCATTTTTAACGTGGAAGCAAGTCATCCTCGGTTCGGAGGTACTGCCTAAGAAGTAGTAGTACAATACTCTTAATTCACCCCTTCAAATTGCTCCCATATATCCACCCTAAACACCTCGATTAGATCACCACTCAACCTTCTAAACTCAAGGGAATATAAGCCACATTTATGCAAACTAACCTCACAATTTAACCCTTTCAGCCCTGGTATCATTCTGGCGAATCTCACCGCAACCTCTCCAGGGCCAATATATCTGTCACAGTCTGTCCATGTCCCTTTGTAACTTCCTGCTCCCATCTACACAACTTACTGAGCCTCTTAATTTAGTGTCATCTGCAAATTTGGACACGCAACTCTATTCCTTCATCCAAGTCATTAATATACACAGTGAAAAGCGGAGGCCCTAATATACAAAGATAACTTGCCTGTGCAGCTCAGTGTACATCTCGCTTATCTTCCTTTTACCCCTCAGAATAGGATGTACAATTCCCACAACAGAACAGCAGCAGCCTCACATTCAATTTTAAGCAGAAGGACTTGGCAACACTCATTTATTAATTTTTTTCTTACAGCAGGCAATCTTCACCTTGTCAGCGAAGTAAGAGAAACCAAAATGGGGACAAAGGGAAGAGGCAGAACATTCAGGAGGAATAGGAATAAAATAAGAGCACTGGCCATAGCAGTATTGATTAAATCAAGACAGACAAGAAAGGATGTGACCAGGAACGGCTGAGGAAAAAAATTAAAACCACTTGAACGATATTATGAACCCCGATAAAAGCAGCACGCACAGATCGACCACATACCAAGCAGAGAGCAACACTCACCTGGTTTCTGGAGAATGTGATAACTACATTCAACACTTGTCCAAAGGGCTTTGCCAGCCTTTTTAGGTCATCCTCTTTGTATCCTTTAGCTGGAAGATTGTTAATTCGAATAACTCGACCTTTTCCATTTGAGACAACATTCTGTAAAGCAAAAGAAAACCCCCTAAACCAACTAGATTAGAACAAGGGTACAGTATGGGTGGGGAAATCACAGATATCTCATTTAAGTTAACAGAACATTCCTCTAAATACCACACAAGATAGAGTTTAAAATAAGAACAGAAAATGCACATCACGTTGATCAGCATGTGTGTTCCAACTTTACACGGAGTTCTGATGGGGCATCACAACCTTTCAAATGTCGACTAGGCTGCTGAGAGATCTGCAACTTGGCGGTTTTCAAATTTTCAGTTTTCCCATTAAAAAAAATAAATCTCATTCTTTCTTTCGCACTTTACTTCCCCCTCCTGGAATCCCCCTCAGCTCTGCATCTAGCCAGACCAAGAGGCTGGGCACCAACCAGTCCTCTGTCAGCACCACTCCAGTTTTATGGTCTGATCCTGTAGGGAAAGTGCCTGGCTTTCACTTGACACAGCTTCACAAAAGGGCACGTTGTGGGGAGCATGCACATTTTGAAGTAAGTTGTGCTCTGTGTGTTGAAATGTAACACATATACAAATTAAATTAAGGGTTACAGGGTGGAATCTACTCAGGTTCAGTTGTTCTATCCTATGCTTGCTGACCTGCATTGGCTCTCAGTCCAGCAACGCCTCAATTTAAAATTCCCATCCTCAAATCCCTACACCTCACCCTATCGCTAACCTCCTCCAGCCCTCCGATATATCTGCGCTCCTCCAATTCTGGCATCTTGTGCATCCCCGATTTCAATCGCTCCACCATTGGCGGCCGTGTCTTCAGCTGCCGAGGCCCTTAGCTCTGGGATTCCCTCCCGAAGTCACTCCGTCTCTTTCTCCTCCTTTAATATACTCCTTAAAACCTACCTCTTTGACCAATATATAAGGTCCTAATATATCCTTATGTGGCTTGGTGTCAAATTTTGTCCGATAACGCTCCTGTGAAGCGCTTTGGGACTTTTTTCTATGTTAAAGGTGCTATATAAATGCAAGTTGTTATATGGTGAACTGAAGTTGCAAGATTAGAGAGAATTGATCCAGGAAAATGGTTAACATTTTAGGCAACAATGTGTTAAAAACTGGGAAGTTTAGAAGGAAGTGAAATTGTACCATATAAAGCGTAATAGACAGATGGATCTTTTTGTTTGTTCTCAGGATGTGATGTGCTAGCAAGGCTGCATTTACTGCCCCGAGAAGGCAGTGATGCACCATCTCCTTGTGTGATGGCACTCCCAACAATGGTATTAGACAGGGAAAGCCACTGTTGCACAGTGTCACTGGTCAAGAGACAATTAAAGTATTTTGGGAGAAACGGCATTGAGGGACATGGTGAGAAGGTTTGTTAGATCTCTGCAAAACAGGTGAGTGAATTCCCTGTTCCTAATGTTTATAGGGGACATTGTCCTGGCTCCACACCTAGATGCAGCGAATGTCGGAAAATCAATTGGGTTGGAGCACACACCAGTAATGGAAGCCGCCCGATTTTCCGATATTCACCATGCCCAGGCGATCCTGGGTACTTGAGTTCAGACCCAGGAAACTCTTCCCTTGGGTTAAGATAATAAATTCAGAGAGAGAATGTTACACGACTGGAATCTAAATCAAGGATGAAGTAAACCATAATCTGACCCCTCCCCATCGAAGATCAAATTGTTGTGTTGGTGAACTCACACTCGTTAAGAAAAGTACTATATATATGGTGGGCTGGGCTATTTGTTTTGCTGGTGCCAAGTCTACTGTCCAGCAGAGTCCGTGCAGAGGGTATCTCCATTGAAAGTGCAACAATTGTGACGCGAGCACTGTAGGCTCACAGGTGAAAGCTGCAGCCGATTAAAAGCAATAGATTATGGCTTATACTGTTTTCTAAAGCCAATAAATAGTGAGGTACAATACTTTCCGACTCCGCAGCGGTAACAAGCGAGTGGCACTGACCTCAGATTGGGCTTTCTCCGCTGCAGCACCTTCATCCCCACTGATCTCTGAAACAGTAATGTGTAATCAGAAAGCTGCAAATAACTAAACTAAATAAAGACACTGAAAGACCACAGACTTTCAATACGAGACATTCTGCAACTCTCCAGTGCAGCGTTATTTTACAGTAGAATTAAAACTATATACCACTTTATCCCAAATGTTCTTGGAATAACCAGCTAAAGCTCGCATTTCTGGTAAGGATACAATTGATTCTCAATGTGTTTAAAAAGAGCCAGTATTGAGACGGACACGAAGCTCTGGGGTTGATCCGAAACATGTTCATACATGCTGTTAAGATTTGTACTTTGGTTTGGAGAGAGGTGGGCTATAAACCTACCTCTGATCAAGTTTCTGGTCACCTGTCCTAATAGCTCCGTATGTGGCTTGGTGTAAAATTTTGTTTGATAACGCTCCTGTGAAGCGCCTCCGCCATTCAATAAGACCATGGCTGATCTTCAACCTCCACTTTCCCGCCCGATTCCCATATCCCTTGATTCCCCATGAGTCCAAAAATCAATCTATCTCAGCCTTGAATATACAAAACGACTTAGCATTCACAGCCCTCTGGGGTAGAGAATTTCAAAGATTCACAACCCTCTGAGTGAAGAAATTCCTCCTCATCTCAGTCTTAAATGGCCGACCCCTTATCCTGAGACTGTGCCCCCTAGTGTTAGACACTCCAGCCAGGGGAAACAACCTCTCAGCATCTACCCTATCAAACCCCCTCAGAATCTTGTATGTTTCAATGAGATCACCTCTCATTCTTCTAAACTCCAGAGTATAGGCCCAATCTCTCCTCATATCCCAGGGATCAATCTAGTGAACCCTCAATGCACCACCTCTAAGGCAAGTATGTCCTTCCTCATAAGGAAACCAAAACTGTGCACAGTACTCCAGGTGTGGTCTCACCAAAGCCCTGTACAATTGTAGTAAGACTTCCTTATTCTTGTACTCCAACCCCCTTGCAATAAAGGCCAACATGCCATTTGCCTTCTTAATTGCTTGCTGTACCGGCATGCTAACTCTGTTTCATGTACAAGGACATTTAAATCTCTCTGAACACCGACATTTAATAGTTTCTCACCAATTAAAAAATATGATGTTTTTCTTCCAAAGTGGATAACCTCACATTTCCCCACATTGTAAGAACATAAGAAATAGGAGCAGGAGTAGGCCAATCGGCCCCTCGAGCCTGCTCCGCCATTCAATAAGATCATGGCTGATCTGATCCTAACCGCCAATCTACTATCTATCACAGAACCATCTCCTGCATCTAACAGAATTGTACTCCATCTGCCACCTTATTGCCCACTCACTTAACCTGTCCATATCCCTTTGCAGGCTCTTTGTGTCCTCCTCACAGCTTACTTTCCCATCTAGCTTTGTATCGTCAGCAAACTTGGATACATTGCACTCGGTCCCTTCATGCAAGTCGTTACTATAGATTGTAAATAGCTGAGGCCCAAGCACTGATCCTTGCGGCACCCCACTGATTACAGCCTGCCAACCTGAAAATGACCCGTTTATCCCTAGTCTCTGTTTTTTGTCTGTTAACCAATCCTCTATTATTGCTAATACATTACCCCAACCCCATGAGCCCTCATCTGGCGTAGCAACCTTTTATGTGGCACCTTATCGAATGCCTTTTGGAAATCCAAATATACTACATCCACTGGTTCCCCTTTATCTACTCTGCCAGTTACATTCTCAAAAAAACTCTAATAAATTTGTTAAAAACAATTTCCCGATCATAAAACCATGTCGACTCTGCCTAATCATATGATTATGGCCATGGCCTTGAGATTGACTGCAGGGTCAACTGATGCTGAATAATGGGAAGTTCGTAACTAGTTTGAAACTGCATCAAACTCATCTCAATTATTACACCTCCTCATTCTGAGCTGAATTCAAAAGCAACTTTTCAAGTACCACACCCTCCTCCCAGGAAACAATCTATTATATTTAAGCAATTAAAAGATTTTATAAATCTTTCTCAGAGTAGTAGCTTACTTGCATCAGCTGAAGGGGTGGTAGTTGCTGAAGTACCCGGAGCAGCACTGGTCCCTGGAGCATTTATATCCTTCCTGAATGGGGCAAAGAAAAAGGGAATGTAACATATAGCTACAATAATACACAGGACATTTGTGCGCAACAAACATCTAACCAGACAGCAAAATAGTTACATCCAAGTTAAGGATTTCTCAATACTGACCAACACTGAACACTTGCAGTGCTTTCACTATGAGCGGTTGACATAGTGTACATGGACTTCCAAAAGGCGTTGGATAAAGTGCCACATAATAGGATTGCCAGCAAAGTTGAAGCCCGTGGAAGAAAAGGGACAGTGGCAGCATGGATACGAAATTAGCTAAGTGACAGGAAACAGAGTAGTGGTGAACGGTTGTTTATCGGACTGGAGGAAGGTATACAGTGGTGTTCCCCAGGGGTCGGTACGAGGACCACTGCTTTTCTTGATATATATTAATGACTTGGACGTGGGTGTACAGGGCACTATTTCAAAATTTGCAGATGACACAAAACTTGGAAGTATAGTGAACAGTGAGGAGGAGAGTGATAGACTTCAAGAAGACATAGACTGGCTGGTGAAATGGGCGGACACGTGGCAGCTGGAATTTAAAGCAGAAAAGTGAGAAGTGACACATTTTGGTAGAAAGAATGAGGAGAGGAAATATAAACTAAAGGGTACAATCCTGAAGTGGGTGCATGAACAGAGACATCTAGGGGTATATGCGCACAAATCGTTGAAGGTGGCAGGGCAGGTTGAGAAAGCAGTTAAAAAAGCTTATGGGATCCTGGGCTTCATGAATAGAGGTATAGAGTACAAAAGCGTGGAAATTATGATGAACCTGATGAATCACTGGTTCGGCCCCAACTGGAGTAGTTTCCAATTCTGGGCACTGCACTTTAGGAAGGATGTGAAGGCCTTAGAGAGGGTGCAGAAAAGATTTACGAGAATAATTCCAGGGATGAGGGACTTCAGTTACGTGGATAGACTGGAGAAGCTGGGGTTGTTCTCCTTAGAGCAGAGAAGATTTGATAGAGGTGTTCAAAATTATGAGGGGTCTGGACAGAGTAGAAACTATTCCCATTGGCAGAAGGGTCGAGAACCAGAGTTCACAGATTTAAGGTGATTGGCAAAAAATTTGCAGGGCTACGGCGAAAGGGCAGGGGAGTGAGACTAGCTGAGGTGCTCTTGCAAGGAGCCGGCGCGGACTCGACGGACCAAATGGCCTTCTTCCGTGCTGTAACCATTCTATGATCTTGTGTGCACGAGAGGGGGTGCGCATGAGAAAGGATGAGTGAGAGGGTGTACGAGAGCATGCGACGGAGAGAGAGGGGGAGGGAGGGGAAGAGAGGGAGGGAGGGGAAGAGAGAGAGAGAGGGGGAAGGGAAGGGAAGGGGGAGAGAGGGAGTTAGAGAAAAAGAGACATTATCATGGAATTCTGCTCTGTGAGAGATAGCCAGCAGTACAATTACAGATTCTGCATTTCCAAATGTGGGGTTTGCCTTCAAGAGAGCTTTCTGAACTGTGCAACCCGGGAAGAAGTATTAATGCTTACAGGTCTGTCATTGGTAACAATTTGAAGGGATCAACCAAGAACATCACATGCAGTCTTGTTGTTTTTCTATATTGGTACCAGTATACGAAGTAAGCCTAGTGACACTGCTGGTTGTGCAATGATTTATTAATAATGTTCTTTAAGCTGAGCACACACAGTGCAAACGCACAAGTGTGACACAGGATGCCGAATCACCAACGTGCAAGCACAAGGGCAGCAGTGGGTGCAGTTTGAATTTACCTCCATGCTTTGAGGTCCCTGGCAGAAACCAGCAGAGGAAGAGATGCCACACATCAGCATTCAGCCAAACAGCAGTACTGGCAGAGGCCTGGGCAGCAGGTGTGAAACTTTTTCAGTCTGGCACAGTTTGTTGGTCTTCCTCCTATGTTCCCTCAATAACAGTCTCCTACTCAGATTTCAACCTCTGATTCATTCGTGTCGAGTGACACTATGGCAGGTGGAGTTTACCCAGAGTCCGCTGAGTCCAGAAATCTTCATTTCCATCGTAGGATAAACGCGCTGAACTTCAAAGAGCAGCAGCCAGTCAGCATCACTACTGACACTCACCTCACTGGAGGTGCTGCTCCATTATATGGTACAAGAGCATGGGAATGCGGTCGCCATTCAAGCAAAATAATACAGAAGCTCACTCTTTGTTTTACGCACAAAAATATTTGTAAAATAACATCGTGTTAGACAGGGAGTAACAGCTTCTCCTACACATTAACAAAAAAATTAATTTCTTCCCCCAGCAGATCAGCTGCTAATAAGGGGTACGTGGATAGTACTGAAATTCAACAACACCGACAGCTCTGGGATTGACACTCAATCCAAACATGCCTACCCACCCATAGTCAGGCAGAATATTTCAGAATTCCCTTGGTTTCAGAGGCCTACAAATACTTACTGTACAGCAGAGGAGGCTTGGCTCTGTGACTGCTCCTTCTGACCCTATTTAAAGAAAAAAAGTGTTAGGATTTTCCAGTCGCATTTTATCATCCTGCTATACCAAGCACCGGAGAACCAAGGGGGTCAGTACTAAAAGATAACCAGGAGAGCACGCGAGAGAAGTCCGGCAAGATACCCATAGGGAAAGCGTGTATTTCAGGTATACACCTACAGTCCTTTTCAAATTCTGATCAGTCCCCAGTAACCCAATGGAAAGCTGCTCAGTAGGTTTGCTGTTTCCATGTCGTGGTCACTCATTAATTCCAAGAGGGACTAATGATCACAATAAAACTGAAATCTGATTTTCCACAGGTAACTGGGTGAAAACTCCAGGACATCAACAATCTATGCTATTCATCCTGCAGATAGTGCTCCCAGGTTGTAGCAGGCCCAAAACCATAACACTTCAAAACAGCCTACCCTTATCTCTGTACAGGACAGTGTTAACTAAGTGATGCTCTGTCACCTGGGTTCAAATCCAGGCCAGATGATGGGAGGAAAGTCTGCTCTCTACGCTAGATGTGTTGGAGACAGTTTTGAACCTAGGCCCCAGTAGATGTGGACAAGCAGCACAAATCCGCCCCCATTTGCTATCAGTTGACATATGTTCTGAGGAGCCACAGGATGCTGCGCTGGGGGGAATATTCCACTTTTAGTGGTGCAGACAGGGATGCTCTTGTGAAGTTGCAGGTCCAGTGCAGGGAGCTGTACAATACATCTGAACCACGGTACACCCGATCTTCAAATCCCTACTCACTGCACAGAGGAGACTGGCCCATAAAAGGTAAGACTTGCATTTATATCCCACCTCATTACAGCTGGCAAACACCCCAGCATGTTTCATGTATACTGAATTACTTTGGCCATAGGCAAACATACTTCACACAGTAAGATCCCGCAAACAGCAATGACTATTTACCTGTTTCCGGCAGCGTTTATTGAGGAAGGAATGTTGGTCAGGACATTGGAAGAATGCCCTTCTTCTCTTCAACTAGTGCCCAAAGGACAGCAGATCTGACAGTAAAAGTGTCAGCCTAGAGTATGTGCTCAGGGCCTGGAATGGGGCTCGAACCAACAAACTTCTGAGCCAGAGGTGAAAGTGCTACCAATGGAGTTCAGAAATAGAAGTGGATGTGCCTGTGGCAACCGGTTGTTTAACTGGGACAACTAGAAAGCACATCTCGGAATTCAAATCACTAGTATCCGCTCACTATACTAATGTGGCACTTTAATAGCACCAGGGTCTGCAGCTTGCCAGCAATGTACATATCTGGTCTTTATGATGGAAAAGGAAGAAAGAAACTTACTTGTCCCATTACCATCCCCTTTTGCCTTTCACCATTATCCGTGTCATTTAATCTCTCCTGCCTTCCACCCTATCGCAGACCTTTCCATTTGTTCTTTCCTCCCCTCCCCCCTTTCCCTGCCTCTGTACCTGCTTAAAACCTGTTACATCTCGAACATTTTCCAGTTCTGACAAAAGGTCATCGAGCTGAAACGTTAACTCTGTTTCTCTCTCCACAGATGCTGCCTGACCTGCTGAGTATTTCCAGCATTTTCGGTTTATATTTCAGATTTACGGCACCCGCAGTATTTTGCCTTTCTTGAAGAGACTTTTTGGGCATTTTTATAGAGTCAAAGTCTGGTTAACCCATATTGGGACCAAAAGCTCCGCCTCCCAGCCTTGTCCAGTTTTCTACCCAACCCCCTCAAGACGGACTGTTGGGTCAATTATTGGTGCATGTTAAAGTGCAGCCCAAGTAGCAATTCAATTGCAAAACAATGTAGGCTGTTTGAGCATAGGAGGCATTACAGCCAATCCCAAACATCCACACACGCACTTCCATTGAGTAGTGATCAAAGGCAGGGAGTTTTGGGTGGATTTTCTCTTCCCCATAAATTTGATTTTAATTTTAGCACCCCAAATTTGTCCTGGCTATGTTCAGGCCAGGAACTGAAACTTTCCGTTCTCTCCAACTATTGACCAATCTCCAACCTCCCCTTTCTCCCCAAAGTCCAGAACTCTCAACTACATGTCCATTTCAGATCCTCCAATCTTGCTCCCACCCTGTCCACAGCACTCGTCAAAATCACTGACCATGACTCATTGGGTCACCTCCCCCTCTGAAGTGGCCTACTCAGCACACCCAGTTGTATAAAAACTGCTGCAATGGTTTAAGGCGGCTCACCACCACCTTCTTAGGGCACCTAGGGACAGGCAATAAATGCTGGCCTTTCCAGCGACATCCACATCCCAAGAATGAGTTGTAACTTCCTTTCAAATTAATGTTGGTAAAACCAAAACCAGCCGTCTTTCAGATGAGATAATGCACTCAACCTCATTTTCAAATGCATCCATAGATTTGCCTCACCCTACCTCTGCAACTTTTCCCCTGCTTTACAAGCCAGCATGCACTGTATCCTCTGACATCAGATTACTCCTCGTTACTCATTCACTCATCAGCAGCTGCTCTATCAGCCACCCTGTCCTTAAACACCCCTTTCAAATCCCCCCCTACTCCACCACCTTGCTATCTCGCTCCTTGCTTAAGGGAAAAATTTGCATTGATATAGCACCTTTCATATCCTCTGGACATCTCAGTGATTCACAGCCAATGAAAAGCAGTACTTATAAAGTGCAATCACTTTTATAATGCAAGAAAATACAGTAGCCAATTTGGGCACAGCAACATCCCACTAATAGCAATGAGATAAGTGACTATTTCATTGGTTGAGGGATAATGTTGGCCAGGCCCCGAGAGAACCCATCCGCCGCTCATCTTCAAAGAGTGCCATAGGATCATTTATGTCCACCTTAGGGGCAGACAGGGCTTTGGTTTAACATCTCATCCAAAAGTCAGCGCCTCCAATATAGCACTCCCTCTGTACTGCATTGAAATGTCAGCCTCATTACGTGCTTCTCTTTGAGTGTACCTTTGCCACCACCCCTTACTTGCGTTCTGACATTTCCAGTGTCCACCTCGTCGGCTGTAGTTCAGTTGGTAGTACTCTCATCTGAGCAAGAAGGCTGTGAGTACAAAATCTAGGCTGACACTCCCAGTGCAGTACTGAGGGAGTGCTGCACTGTCTGAGGTGCCGTCTTTCGAATGAGACGTTAAACCGAGGCCCTGTCTGCCCTCTCAGGTGAATGTAAAGGATCCCATGGCTCTATTTCGAAGGGGAGGTTTCCCCGGTGATCTGGTCAATATTTATCCCTCAAGCAACATCACAAACAGGTGATCTGGTCAGTATCACATTTGTGGGAGTTCACTGTACGCATATTGGCTGCTGCGTTTCCTACATTACAACCGTGACTACACTGCAAGTACTTGATTGTACAGCACTCTGGGATGTCATGAAAGGCGCTATAGAAATGCAAGTTGCCGTACAGCTCGGCTACTCATTCCTTAAAGCAGCTAAACCTCAAGGTAGTTCAGCTTAAGTGCAGGCTCTACAGATCCAGATTTACACCAACACAGTATGCAGAAGGCCTCCTGCTTGCACTCCATCCACTGGAAAATGAACCACCTCGGGGCTTACCAGTTTGGGGATTTCCTTCTTCTGTCCCAGCAACATCATGGTCACCTGTCGGTGATTGATCTCCACCGGTGTGATGCTGTAAAACTCCACAACGGCCACAGCAGCCTCTTTATAGACCATTTCCAGGAAAGCCTATTTTAAAAAAACAAGTAGTTAACAGCCTTACAACACAGGCCTCAGTACTTGGAACTTATCTCCCAGTCTTCCCTTCTTCTGGATCTTTAAACCCCAAGCTTAGTGTCACCTAACCTCTACTTTACAAAGTATTTACAGCACAGAAACAGGCCATTCGGCCCAACAGGTCTGTGTCGGTGCTAATGCTCCACATGAGCCTCCTCCCTCCCCAACATATCCCTCTACTCCTTTCTCCCTCATGTGCTTATTTAGCTTCTCCTTAAATGCATCGATGCTATTCGCCCCAACTACTCCCTGTGGCAGTGAGTTCCACATTCTCACCACCTCTGGGGAAAGAAGTTTCTCCTGAATTCCCTATTGGATTTATTAGTGACCATCTTATATTGATGGCCCCTAGTCTTGACGGCAAGTGGAAACATCTTCTCTATGTCTGCCCTATCAAACTCTTTCATAATCTTAAAGTCCTCTATCAGGTCACCCCTCAGTCTTCTTTTCTAGAGAAAAGAGCCCCAGCCTGTTCAATCTTTCCTAATAGCTATAGCCTCTCAAGAAATTTCTTGATTCACCTCATCCCTCCTACTCTTCAACCATGGTGGTGTCCTGTACAAAGGGCCTTTAATGGCCATTTTTTCTCCCCTCCGCTGCTGATTCTCTGCTGGAGCACGGTTCCATGAGTGATGGTTGCCCTCCTGCACATCACCCAAATAGCTATTCTGAGCCTTGATAGGTGAGTGAGCCACTGTGAACCTTGATACTAATTGCCCGGCAGTCTCTTCGAAATATCAGTAGTGAATGAGAACCTGTCCTCGCCTGACATCCACACAAGTGCACTTCTAGCAAGGGCCATTAGATAGTGATGAGGAGTTATCTACCCTGGCCAATAACCCAGGGGCATTGAATCCAACTGCAGGATTCCCATCACCACCCAGCCAACATCAGCACAGGCTGGAGAATGGACCCCAGATATTCTTGTTTGGTTACAAATGGTATTTTAACCCACTAGGGGACCAAAGTTTCTGTGCAACTTTACCTCATTTTTGGAGCGCACTAGCTTAATGGCGGTGATTTTTCCAAACGGCTGGGTCAGTTTCGAGAGGTCTTCCTCAGTGTAGCCATCATGCGGCAGGTCAGTGACGTGAACCACACGCCCACTCTTCTTCATTTCCTCCATCTTCAAAAGCAACACAACAGTTAGTCCTTCAACAGGAAACAAACAGAAACAGCCCACCTCCCAACAAGAAACAAACATCTAACCTCTTAACAGAACATCTATTAAAACAAACCAGACTATGTAGAACTTCATGCAGCATCTGATTCGAAATACTGAAAGTGGCCCACTTTTTCCATTTTGCATCATGGAGAAACAATTGGGACTCACCAGTTGTGCGTTTGCCTCTTGTTGAGCAGTCGGTTTCTCCACTGTGACAGCAACAGCAGCTGTACCTACAGACACAGAGCCCAGTGAGACCCAACTCCAATTAACAGTCACAAACACAAACTCTGCATGTTCATCCTCAACCATGCATCAATGTAGCATCAAAGCATTCTCAACCCAACTGCTTCACCAATGTCCTTTAGGGGAGGAAACCTGCCATCTTTACTCGATCTGACCTATATGTGACTCCAGTCCCACACCAATGTGGTTGACTCTTAACTGCCCTCTGAAGTGGCCTAGGAAGTCACCCAGTTGTATCAAACTGCTACCAGCGGTTCAAGAAGCCACCCACCACCACCTTCTCAAGGACAACCAGGGATGGGCAATAAATGCTGGCCTTGCCAGAGATGCCCACATTCTGAGAATGGATTAACAAAACTCTAGATTTTAAATAATCTGTTTAGTTAAGACTGGGTGTTTTTTGTACTATGCTACAGAGCAGCACAGGTTTTTAAACTACTGTTAGAAATTGTTAGAGATACTGTAAAAGGAAGTATCACCTGCTTTATAAGAACAGGTGTAGTAAACCTGCAGAATTTGGGTGGAGTTTAAGGTACCAGTCTACAGCAGCAACCACACATCACCCATTTTGGGGTGCATTACCATTCAGGGATGGCAGCATTGGAGAGTCAATCACCCTGGGTTGCTATTGCGCGCCTCCTACGACCCAGTTACGGCTGAGGAGCAGAGCACAACACAGGCAGCCCAAGGCGCTGAGGAATCAAACCCACGAAAACATAAAAAGCAAAATACTGTGGATGCTGGAAATCTGAAATAAAAACAGAAAATGCTAGAAATCCTCAGAAGGCCAGTCAGGTTCTGGTGAAAGGTCACCAACCTGAAACATTAACTTTGTTTCTCCACAGATGCTGCCCGACAACCTGACCTGCTGAGAAGTTCAAGCATTTTCTGTTTTGATTCCATGAAATTATGAATTGCAACAGCACCGACCGCAGTGGGATAATAGATGGATTCTAATGTTATTACACAACAGGGACTCTGCCACTCCCAGTTTTACCCATTTGTCTGGCTGTTGAGCCTGTTTTCTATCACTTTCCCCGGTTCCTTAAGTGGCTAACTGTTGCTGGATGGAGTGCGGTCTTGGGACGCTGGGAACCTTCATATGCCACATTCAAACAGCCAGCCTTTTGTCTGTCAGCCGGCTATTCCACCCCGACAGAGAATTAGAGCAGAGCCTAATCCTGTCCTCATCCAACAGGAGCCACTGGACAGGAAGCCCCCTCCCCCGGGTGACCTCGCCTCTGCCTACACGGGGACGACACAGGCAATTGTAGCACCCCTTCTACTGCCTCGAATAAGAATGGCTAACTCAGCAGATAGCAGGGATCGAGCCTACGACCGCCTAATCGATAGCAGCACTTTAATCATTTTTAATACTGAACTCAATTAAAACCCATCCTGTCCTGTAGATGCTGTGGTTACTTTCAACTGCACTAAAACACAAACATAAAATAGAGTATTAAATTTAATTTTTATTAACAGGCAATAAAACAATGTCATCCAGAGGAGTCCCGTATAGGAATCATGGTGGATGGAGCAGGAGTCCTAAAAGCTAACACCATAGCAGCGCCAGCGGACCTGGGCGGAACCGGAGCGGGAGCAGAATAAAGAGCGCGGCAAGAGGAGGCCTGAGAGCAAAGCCAGCGGTGGAGGAGCAGCGAGGCTCCGAATCAATAACAAAAAAAATCAAAGTGTGACCTCACAGGTAAGCAGGTAGGTGATTGGTGGTGAGTATTTCTTTTCTCTTTGGACTGAGGGCTAAGTTACAGTAAAGACCTATAGCATATAACTAAATTTATAACTAACTAAACTTATTTTAATAAATTAAACAAGATTATTATCTAGTTTACCTAGATTAAAAACATTAATAGACAATTGATTGATATTGACATAATTAATTAAATAAAATACAATAGAGATGGCAGGGCAGGTGATGTGTTGCAGCTGTAGCATGTGGGAGCTGGTGGACACCAGTGTGATCCAGGACGATCACAGTTGCAATAAGTGTCTGCAGCTCGAGGAACTTCGGCTCAGAGCTGATGAGCTGGAGTCCGAGCTGCAGACATTGCGATACATCAGGGAGGGAGAAAGTTACCTGGACACTTTGTTCCAGGAGGCAGTCATACCCCTTAGGTTAAGTACTTCAGATTTGGCCCGTGTTCAGGGACAGGAGTGTGACACTGCGAGTGAGGCAGGTATGGGGATCCAGGAGGTAGCACTGGAGGAGCCTCAGCCCTTGCACTTGTCCAACAGGTACGAGGTACTTGCTCCCTGCGTGGACGAGAGCAGGGACTGCAGGATGAGCAAACTGACCACGGCACCGTGGTACAGGGGGCCATTCAAGTGGGGTAAAAAGGAATGTCGTAGTGGTAGGAGACAGTATAGTTAGGGGGATAGATTCTGTTCTCTGCAGCCGAGAGTGAGAGTCCCGTAGGCTGTGTTGCCTGCCTGGTGCCAGGGTTAAGGACATCTCCTCGGGGCTGGAGAGGAACTTGGAGTGGGAGGGGAAGGATCCAGTTGTCGTGGTCCACGTAGGAACCAACGACATAGGTAAGACTAAGAAAGAGGTTCTGCTGAGGGAGTATGAGCAGCTAGGGTCTAAATTAAAAAGCAGAACCACAAAGGTAATAATCTCTGGATTACTACCTGAACCACGAGCAAATTGGCATAGGGTCAATAAGATCAGAGAGTTGAATGCGTGGCTCAAGGATTGGTTTGGGAGAAATGGGTTTCATTCATGGGGCACTGACACCAGTACTGGAGAAAGAGGGAGGGAGCTGTTCCGTTGGGACGGCCTTCACCTGAACCATGCTGGGACCAGTGTCCTGGCGAATCGAATAACTAGGGCTGTAGATGGGGCTTTAAACTAAATAGGGGGGGGCTCAAACGAGGAGAAATTTAGAAAGTTAAAGACAATGGTCAGGGCAATAGTGCAGGGTAGCGATATGGGCAATGAAAACCAGAGTGTGACAGGAAGGGACAGAGCGTACAAACATAAGAGTGCACCAGCAAATAAGGTCAGAGTTGGGAAAAATGATAAAAAGACAAAATTAAAGGCTCTTTATCTGAATGCACACAGCATTCGTAAAAAGATAGATGAATTGACGGCACAAATAGAAATAAATGGGTATGATCCAATAGCCATCACAGAGACGTGGTTGCAATGTGACCAAGGCTGGGAACTGAATATTCAGGGGTATTTGACATTTCAGAAGGATAGACAGAAAGGAAAAGGAGGTGGGGTAGCTCTGTTAATAAAGGATGAGATCGGTACAATAGTGAGAAATGATCTTGGCTCGGAAGTTCCAGATGTAGAATCAATTTGGGTGGAGGTAAGAAATAGTAAGGGAAAGGCGGCACTGGTAGGGAGTTGTCTATAGGCCCCCTAACAGTAGCTACACTATAGGACAGAGTATAAATCAAGAAATAATGGGGGCCCTGTAAGAAAGGCACTGCAATAATCGTGGGTGATTTGATTGGACAAATCAAATTGGCAAAAGCAGCCTTGAGGACGAGTTCATAGAGTGTATTCGGGATGGTTTCTTGGAACAATACGTTGTGGAACCGACCAGGGAACAGGCTATTTTAGATCTGGTAATGTGTAATGAAACAGGATTCATTAATGATCTCATAGTAAAGGATCCTCTAGGGAAGAGTGATCATAACATGATAGAATTCCACATTCAGTTTGAAGGTGAGAAACTTGGGTCTGAAACTAGAGTGTTAAAACTTAAATAAAGGCAATTCCAAAGGTATGTGGAGAGAGTTGGCTAAAGTGGACTGGGAAAATAGATTAGAAGGTAAGACGGTAGAAAAGCAGTGGCAGACATTTAAAGAGATATTTCATGACTCTCAACAAAGATATATTTCAGTGAGAAAGAAAGACTCAAAGAGAAGGATGAACCAACCATGGCTAACCAAGGAAGTTAAGGATGGTATCAAATTGAAAGAAAAGGCATACATGTTGCAAAGATTAGTGGTAGGCCAGAAGATTGGGAAATTTTTTAGAAACCAGCAAAGGATGACTAAAAAAAATAATAAAGAGGGAGAAAATAGCTTATGAGAGTAAACTAGCAAGAAATATAAAAACTGACAGCAAGAGCTTCTACAAGTATATAAAAAGGAAGAGAGTAGCTAAAGTAAACGTTGGTCCCTTGGAGGACAAGACTGGGGAAATAATAATGGGAAACAAGGACATGGCAGAGGCATTGAAGTAGCTGCAGAGATAGTGGATGTATTGGTTGTAATCTTCCAAAATTCCCGTGAATCTGGAAAAGTCCCAGCAGATTGGAAAACCGCAAATGTAACGCCCTTATTCAAAAAAGGAGGGAGACAGAAAGCAGGAAACTATAGGCCAGTTAGACTAACATCTGTCATTGGCAAAATGCTCAAATCCATTATTAAGGAAGTAGTAGCAGGGCATTTAGAAAATCATAACACAATCAAGCAGAGTCAACATGGTTTTATGAAAGGGAAATCGTGTTTGACAAATTTACTGGAGTTCTTTGAGGAGGTAACGAGCAGGGTGGATAAAGGAGAACCAGTAGATGTAGTGTATTTGGATTTCCAAAAGGCATTCGACAAGGTGCCACATAAAAGGTTGTTGCATAAGATAAGAGCTCATGGTGTTGGGGGTAATATATTAGATTGGATAGAGGATTGGCTAACTAACAGAATTGAGAGGTCGCACAACACCAGGTTATAGTCCAACAGTTTTATTTGAAATCACAAGCTTTCGGAGCTATCGATTGCCCCTTCCTCAGGTGAAGTAAATAGATACAGAATCGCCAAAGCATATATAGATAGAAAACAAAGCATGTGTACCTTACAATTGCAGACCACTAAATTAAATCATCCTGACTATCTGCCGAGGTGTGATAAAGTTAATTAAGTCAGCCAGGAAGGTACCACATCAAAGACATAGCAAGATACAACTGAGACAATGAGGTGTAGTCGCAGGGGTTCTAACGTGTCAAAAGCTGCCGTCTGTATGTAAAACGAAAAGCTTTAAAATTTTTACTTTTTTACTGGGAAAATTAGAACCCCTGCGACTACACCTCATTGTCTCAGTTGTATCTTGCTATGTCTTTGATGTGGTACCTTCCTGGCTGACTTAATTAACTTTATCACACCTCGGCAGATAGTCAGGATGATTTAATTTAGTGGTCTGCAATTGTAAGGTACATATGCTTTGTTCTCTATCTATATATGCTTTGGCGATTCTGTATCTAATTTACTTCACCTGAGGAAGGAGCAATCGATAGCTCCGAAAGCTTGTGATTTCAAATAAAACTGTTGGACTATAACCTGGTGTTGTGCGACCTCTCAATTTTGTCCACCCCAGTCCAACACCGGCATCTCCGCATCATAACTAACAGAAAACAGAGAGTCGTGATAAATGGGTCATTTTCAGGATGGCAATCTGTAACTAGTGGGGTGCCGAGGGATCAGTGCTGGGGCCTCAACTATTTACAATCTATATCGGTGACTTGGATGAAGGGACCGAGTGTATTGCAGCCAAGTTTGCGGACGATACAAAGATAGGTGGGAAAGCAAGTTGTGAGGAGGACATAAAGAGTCTGCAAAGGGATATAGATAGGTTAAGGGAGTGGGCAAGAATTTGGCAGATGGAATATAATGTGGGAAAATGTGAAGTTATCCACTTTGGTAGGAAGAATAGAAAAGAAAAATATTATTTAATGGAGAAAGACTACAGAATGCAGCGGTACAGAGGGATCTGGGGGTCCTCATACATGAAACACAAAAAGTTAACATGCAGGTGCAGCAAGTAATTAGGAAGGCAAATGGAATGTTGGTCTTTATTTCAAGGGGGATAGAGTATAAAAGTAGGGAAGTCTTGATACAACTGTACAGGGCGCTGGTGAGACCACACCTAGAGTACTGCGTACAGTTTTGGTCTCCTTATTTAAGGAGGGATATACTTGCATTGGAGGCAGTTCAGAGACTGTTCACTAGGTTGATTCCTGGGATGGAAGGCTTGTATTGTGAGGAAAGGTCGAGCCTGTACTCATTGGAGTTTAGAAGAATGAGAGGTGATCTTATTGAAACATAAGATTCTGAGGGGTTTGGACAGGGTAGATGCTGAGAGGATGTTTCCCCTCGTGGGGGAATCTAGAACGAGGGGGCATAATCTCAGAATAAGGGGTCGCCCATTTAAGATGGAGATGAGGAGGAATTTCTTCTCTCAAAGGGTCGTGAATCTTTGGAATTCTTTACCCCAGAGAGCTGTGGAAGCTGAGTCATTGAATATATTCAAGGCTGAGATAAGACAGATTTTTGAGCAACAGGGGAGTCAAGGGTTATGGGGAGCGGGCAGGAAAGTGAAGTTGAGGTTAAAATTGGATCAGCCATGATCTTATTGAATGGCGGAGCAGGCTCGAGGGGCCGAATGGCCTGCTCCTGCTCCTATTTCTTATGTTCATACACTGAGCAACACATTGGCCTAGGTCACCCATCTACCCTTTTGGCCAATGTGCAACATGGCAAAGGAATAAAAATATCAACACGTAAAAAGCCCACTTTCGCAACAGCATTTTGCAGCGTGCGTACACTGTAATTTTAAATTCCAGCCTGCAACTAGTTATCTGATCAGAGTCAGGGCACTAGTTGAGGTGCTAGAACTGGTCTCAGTATCCCTGGACTTAAGAAGGGAAAGAGGGAGAAAAAAACCCACAGCCACATCTCGTGGTCCTGATCAGTAGTCAGTAACCAGTGCTGTAAACCATGTGCGTGTGTAATCATCAGCCAAGGACCAGCAGTGATGCCCCCATGGAGGAACAGCCTCCCGACACTCGGGGTCGTGGCTCATGTATGTAGAATAGCTATTTGGGGAATGTTCCGGAGCACTATTAGGATTGGGAACTGGACCCCAGCAAGAATCAGTCGTTTCAGAAGATGGAGACGAAAAGAATTGGTTACACGAAAAAAAAGCGCACTCTTCAGAAAGAGCTCTTCATCAAAAAAGTCCCTGTCTGCCTCAATACAACACATATCAATGAGGTATAAGCTGCCACTTTCTGGTGAACGTTTCAACCCAAGCTGACATAAAGCCAGAGTCAAAGGCGCGTTGGGTCCATTCTCCCAGCTTTGTAAGTCAGCCACACCCTTGAGAGTCACAATGTAGGAGCCCACGCTACACAGCGAGACACATCCCAATGTAAAACACAAACACAGTGCGTTCGAGCGAGGCTACTATACCTGCAGTGCTTTTTGCTTCAGCAAAAGGTTTTGCGGTGGGTGCAGGCCGCTTCGGAACCTTCTGATTTGCAGGCTTCTGGTTTGTCAACTGGCTTGCAGCAGGCTTCTGGTTGGAATTCTTAGCGGCCAATTCCTTCTGGATTTTGCGCTTGGGGCTGGGCCTGCGTGGGCTGGGCCTGCGTGGGCTCAAATGCTTGGGGCTTGACCTGGATTTGTGTGGGCTCAAACGTCTCGGTCTGGCCCGGTGAGGGCTAGACCGCCTTGGGCTTGGCCTTGACCTGTGTGGGCTGGTGCGCCTGGGACTAGATCTGGATCGGTGCGGGCTGGTGCGTCTCGGACTGGACCTGGATCGGTGTGGGCTGGTGCGTCTTGGGCTTGTCCTGCGAGGGCTCGAACGCCGAGGGCTGGGCCTGCGTGGGCTCAAGCGCCTGGGACTGGCTCTGTGAGGGCTTATGCGCCGGGGGCTTAAATGCTTTGGACTCATCCGTGCCGAGCTGAATGGTGTCGAGGCCTGTTCTACGATGGCTGCTTCTTTCTCTTTCTTCGCGAGATCCTCTCTGAGCAAAGTAAAATGAAAAGTGAATTCAAAGGGCAAACAATTTAGTACACCACCTGTGTTACGTGAAAACTATAAACAATTCTGATTGTGACTGAAACCTTTTCATAGAATCTTACAGTACAGGAGGTGGCCATTCGGCCTACTGTCCTCTGCTGGCTTTTCAAAGAACTATCCACTAAGTCCCATTCCCCGCCCTTTCCCCATAGCCCTGCAATTTTCTCCCCATCGTGTATTTATACAATTCCCTTTTGAATGTTACTATTAAATCTATTTCCACCACCCTTTCCACAGTCTAGGGATTTGGGGGGGGGGGGGATTCAGCCTGGTTTCCTGCTCTTGTTCGCCATCCAGTGACCCCCTTGCTGTTTTTTTTAAATATTCGGTCATGGGATCTGGGCGTCGCTGATAAGGCCAGCAGAGAGATCGGAAGAGGAAGCGTAAAAATTATAGACTTTATTCCCCTTCCAAACTTGGGCTGTGTCAAGAGTCATCACTTGAAGTTGTGTAACACTAGGGTGGAGTGCTGGTTGTGGTAGTGCTAGGGACAGTTTGATGAGATGATTTTAAAGGATCATTAAATAAAGTGCATTGCGCATTATAGCATAAAATGTTTTGATTTAAGTGTGGTTCCCCCCACCCCACTCGTATAGTGAAGGGATATTAAAATACTAAATAACAGTGTTTCATTTCTGGGTAGTCAACTGCGCGTTAACGAATAAACCCACACAAGTCACATCACATTGTGTCCCTTCAGTGCGGACATCCCACCATTGGTGCACAACTTGAAACATACAAGATTCTGAAGGGGATTGACAGGGTAGATGCGGAGAGGTTGTTTCCCCTGGCTGGAGAGTCTAGAACTAGGGGGCATAGTCTCGGGATAAGGGGTCGGCCATTTAAGACTGAGATGAGGAGGAAGTTCTTCACTCAGAGGATTGCGAATCTTTGAAATTCTCTGCCCCAGAGGGCTGTGGATGCTGAATCGGTGAGTATTTTCAAAGCTGAGAGATAGATTTTTGGACTCATGGGGAAATCAGGGGATATGGGGGATAGTGCGGGAAATTGGAGTTGAGGTTGAAGATCAGCCATGCTCTTATTGAATGGCGGAGCAGGCACAAGGGGCCGTATGGCCTACTCCTGCTTCTAATTCTTATGTTATGAAAATTACTTCCAACACAAGAAAGTTCCCACAAGTGCAACAGTGAACATTCAACTCTATATTCCACCACAAAAGTTCAAAGCTCAAAGGATTCAATACACAGCCCACACCCCCCAAAAAAAAACAATGGTAGAGAGAATTTTGCAAAATGGGAACGTACTTTGTTGGAGGAACAGCATCTGGGTCCCAATCTGGATACCTGTAACACAAAACATTTAAAACTTTATTAGTGACTGAAACAGGCACCGCAGCTGCGGGCTCTGCACAGCTCACAGAGAAAGAAAGAAAGAAAGGAAGACTTGCATTTATATAGCGCTTTTCACGCCCACCAGACGTCTCAAAGCGCTTTACTGCCAATGAAGCACTGTTGCAATGACAAAGAGCACCCTAATAACTAGCTCCCAGCACTAGCTTTTTAGGCTCACAGTAGATGGCAGCATATTCCAAGTGTAAATGGCAAAAGGTAAGCAACTGGAGAGTAACCGAGAGAGCAAGCCACACAGTTGTATCAAACAGGGCAAATGAGGAAGAGCAATAAATGCCAGCCTCGTCAATGATGCCCACATTCCAAGAATTCATTTTTTTTTTAATAAGCACTTCCAGGGCATGATATAAAAGTCTCTCCATTCCTCAAACAGGTGACTTAACCCCACAACAATGTGCAGAAAACCCCATACACCTCCAACACTAGTACCCCTTGTGGTTTGAGAGGTTATCGGCAGTTGTCTAACTAACCCCGCTCCCCAATCTATCGACTATGCTCCAATCTATTTATTAGGAAACTTTCTTAAAAGTACTGAAAGAAAAAAGTGGGTACTTGGCCCAACTCAACAAAGAGCAATTGGTTAAAAATGCTAACCATTTCCTCAGGAGTCAGGTGAGCAGGAAACTTTTGTTCTTACAGTTTGCAGAACAAAATAAATATTTTATGCTAAGGACTCGGTATTGGAGCTGTCCTTGGGTTAAAAACAAGTTGTCTAGCTGCTGCTGATAGTGAGGAGGGGGTGGGATAGGTTTTTAACCTGTGGCCAACATGTTCATCGAATTTAACCAGATCGAACTTACCACTGAAAATGCATCAAGCTGGACAAGTGAATGGATACATTTAGTTCAACAAAGAGAGAATGCTAAAATCGGAATTAAACAGAGAACGCTGGCAGTGCACAGCAGGTCAGTCAGCATCTGAGAGAGAAGTGATATGTGTGTAAGCCTTTATCACAACTGGCCAGATTCCTGCCGTACATTCCCTGCATTTTGGTTTTTCTTACACGAAAGATGTAAATATAAACTGGGGGAGTGGGTGAGAAAAAGAGGGAAAACATGGCTGAAGAAGAGTATTGGGACAGTATTTCTGCCTGCAATCCCAAACTAAGTTATTGATCTCAGCCATGTCATTAAATGTGCTCTGGAGGGGGATGGGGGGCAAATTGAGATCCGCTATCACACCCTCCATGAACAAACAGCTTTCTGGCACTCACTATCTAGGTTCACACAAAGAATGGTCACTTCAAGGTACTGGAGGGCTGCTGTACCCCCAAGCAAGAGGCCCGTGCCTTTGGGAGAAGAGAAAGGAGAAAGAAAATAGATACACTGGACAGCCTCAGTTTCAAACCAGCTCTTCATAATTGGCAACACCTGAAAAGAAAAATCCCAAACTCAGGTAAAATCCTTACTCTTTGAGCAAAAGCCGGCAGCTGTCATTGTGGACAGATGTTTTGTTGTGACGATCCCAATCCTATAAAAACAAAAACAAAAGAAAAAAAACACATTTTAGCACAATACAATGGAAAAACTAACCGTGCTACAAAAATAACCCAACGATGTGCACAGATAAATCCTCAGATGATTCGTTCACTTCAATTTAATCAGTATGTTGTGGTGTCACTTGTACCAGCTGATGCCCACTCCGCACAGCTCCAAGAGGCACCACCCAGTGATAACGGGCGCTTTCCATGGGTTGCAGCGAGAGCTGGATGCAACACTGAACAGGTATACACAAGCGCACAGAACCTACCTGTAATGCTAGTGAAAACTTATTGACAAACCGCGCAGTAATAACATGACGAATTGCTCTTGTGAAAACCATTCAACACTGCAGAGACTCCAAATATTTGAGAACAGCTAGCAAGCCGAAACTTGTGAAAGCTGAACATTCTGTATACTGTGCCCGAACACTTCATATACAACGCTGTTTAGTTATAGATACCAGTACAGCAAGGTTTGAATTATTTTTGGATTGGATACAATGGAACTGCTGCACACTTAAGGAGCCTGTAGATGGACTGTGATCAGCAAACTCCACAGCACTATTATGCAGTCTAGCCACTGCAGATCACCTACAGCAGGCTGGCAAACCAAACCTAGAGACTACTTTAATCAACATAATAGTTCTACAGAGCAAAGCTGTGGCACTATGACTGCTACTGAATTAACCTTCTGCAGTGATCTACAACTGGCACTTTTTAAACAAGAATAACTTTGAACCCAGTGATCTGCACCAAGCAGCCACCCAAACACAAGTACCACACCGGAAAGGTTAGTTCGTCTCCAAGGTACGATTTGAAATTAGTCAAAGGGTTCCCGCATTGAGCCTTTAATCCGAGACCAGCCAAAGTGGGAGTGTCCATTTCTCTTCATGGGCCAGTCACTGACACAGGCTCCTGTTGACTTCCCAAGCACTGCTGGTAGCTACAGATCAGCTGAGTAGATTGGTCATGGCAAGTCACTTACTCACAAGGATCACTTGTGTAGGAACCTTTGGCTGCAGGATGGGATCTCAAGCAGGATTTCCCAGTTGAAAAACCCAACCAAATGATGAGATAATGAGACAGGAAATTAAGCCCCTCACCTGGGCAGGATACCAAAGTCGGTGCTTTCAGGAGGGGGAGGGACAAACAATCCATAAACATTTTTAATGAAATGGATTGAGCAAACAAGGGTAGTTTAGTATATTAATATTCTACAGCAGCAGGTTATAAACACACCCGGGTATATATATATATTGGAACAGTACAATCCCATATCAAACCTCAACAGGTTTGTAATAGATGCATTTGGCCAGGAGCCTCAACTGAGGATCTCAACATTTTCCTGCATGGCAACCCCCACAATGAGTCTGCACACTTCCCTCAACCACCATACGCTATTTACCAATGGCACATCTCACCTTTTTAATAAAGACACAACAGGGTTTCTACAACTGAAGCTTTCAGTCATCCTTTGGGAGACTCAAATCTCATAATACAAAAGTTAGGAAAAAGGCGATTCTATACTGAGAGTTCACATAGCCATTCATTGGTACTATGAATAAACATGTGCTAATCCAATTAAATCTTCAAAAATATGTAAATTCTATCAGTACATATTTTAAAACCCAGTGCACTTATTTGGAAATTAATTTCTTTCGCATCTCCCACTGCCTCCCTTCATAACAATGAGCTGAAATGGGTGGCCAGGTAATTGTAAACTTGGTTTGGTATTCTGCCATCATTTCAGTATCCTGCATGCAGCCCCATAATTGCATTACACTAAAACCCACTGCAGCTGCCTAGATGACCGAGCTGTTAAAGGAAGTGCTTAACAGCTACATACGCCAGAAAGTCACAGGCTTGATTCCTTGACTGTATTAAGTTAGCCGATTTCAGCCAAGGTGGTGTTAGGGACGGTACAATTAGTGTCCGAGTTAGGGAAGGGAAACCATGGAGGGGTCTTACTCATGATTATCCAGGGACCCCTCCTGAAAAGTATGTGTGCAAATCAGGCGAGGGGCCTTCACAGTCCAACTCATTATCTAGGCTCACATGAACAACAGCCACTTGGGTCCTTAAACGTACGACAGCAATACTCAAGCCTTAGGAGAGAAAGTGGAGGGGAAACTAACTGTGAGCAGCAATTCTTTGGACAGTCAAAATACAGCACAGCCACTGGCTGAAATATTTGATGAGGGCAGCCACTCAAAGATAATCCAACTTGTTCTGTTCTCTTCATTCTTGTTTCGAAGAGCACCCACCACATTATCAGTAGGATAAGCCCAGGTTACCAACAAGGAGAATCTCTTGAGCAACATCACTATGATCACATTGACATGAATGGCCCGACACAGGCCATTTGTTCCTATGCCTCAAAGCTCCACAGCAACAGACAGTATGTTCTTTCCCTGGTAAAGTGAAGCAGGCAGCAAAATACAAGTGCAAAAAAATCACATGATCGCTATCCTGTTTTGCTGAAATGGATGGAGAAGCCGGCTGGCTGACTCAGCGTATTTCCGATTTCAAAGAATGAAGATCACCCTACAAAGTTGGTAGTCTATTCTTCATTTTCATTTCTTCAACATCATAGGTGTGAAGATTGGTCAGCAGGTAGTTGTCGGGGATACCCAGTGCTCAAACGAAGACCGACTTTTCCGGCGCGTTGCTCTCTCCCATTTATCTTTCTTCTCATCAGCACTTAAATCGAGGGCCCTTGGAAGCTGGAGCCCTTACAACCCACTGGAATCTGGCACCGACTGTTTAAAGGCAATTGGAGATCCGATGGCAGCTTAAAAGAACCACAAAAGTGTGGGTCTTCAGCTGCCGCCAGGGCTGCAGGAGCCCCTGCTTTATACTATCGCCATTGATGGCATGGCCTGATCACCAGTGTCTGCCATTGACGGTACTCCTTCAATATAAAGGTGACTTGAATAGCAACAGGCCAAGGACCAGTGAAATACCCTATATTGATAAATTCCCCCCCCACCCCGATCATGGAGCTTCCAAAATTTCCTGTGACATGTCTTTGAGACCTCCACCCCCCTGACCAAACAGCCTCTTGAATTTTATACCTGTATTAAGAATCAGTTACCATCTTTAACTTCAAGATTCTGTTCAGATGCTGCAGATTGCTCGACAGTTCCCTGACTCATTAGGTAGAACAACAAAGTTCTGAATCCTGATCTGCAGGCACCTCCTTTTTTGCATGGGTTCAAACACAGCACCTTCATTTAATAGTACTGCACATCCTCTGAAGTGGCAATGGGCATGAATGAACTGGGCATCATATCTGAATAGTCTCTGACCCAGGCACTGGACTTTGTATATTCGGAAGAATTTCAGT
Source organism: Squalus acanthias (assembly GCA_030390025.1). Lineage (NCBI taxonomy): Eukaryota > Metazoa > Chordata > Chondrichthyes > Squaliformes > Squalidae > Squalus > Squalus acanthias. The sequence goes on along the minus strand of JASTWF010000251.1, from coordinate 75,693 downwards.
ATTCGATAAAGCCTGCACCTGACCAGTGACTGAACTATTGTAACCAAGTGTAAACAAAGACATACATCTTTGATTCTGATGGTCGTTGAGGACACACACTTGGGAGTAATTATTCTGTGGTACCAAAGGGCAACTTGATGCACAATTAGTATTCAGCAAGTAACGGTGAACTCTGCACTTGAACTTCTGCACAGCAGAAATAAAGTTCAAGGTAATTATGCCACTGGGGAGAGGAGGTGCTTAAAGCTTCATCACTAATTTTCTGTGCAGAATTTTCAGACGTGCAACATTGAGGCACAACTGTAAGGACCTGTGGTCTTGATAGAAGGATGAGGCCTGCCTTAAGAACAAGCAACTCTTGTGGTTCTACTGCTCTGGTCACAGCCTTGAAGAAGTAACAGCCACGCAAAATTCTGCTGGTGTAGAAGCCATCAAGTCCAACTTCATGCATGCTTTTAGACTAGAGTTCTGGAGCAAAAGATGGGTTTCCACAATAGACTGCCAGACAGTTCACTCACTGTGCAAGCACTGCATTGACAAGTAGCAGAGTCTCACTTTTTCCAGCTTTTCTGGTCTATTTTGCCCCTCGTATCTTGCAAAATAGGTCAGACACGATGTACCGGGACTAAAAGTGGGACTGGCTATGCTTCAGCTTGAACGAGTACCACCTCATGATCTTCTAATGGCATTTATTGGCCAATCATTCCCGGGATAGGATTGTGATATTCTAGTTCTTTTGACAGCCTTCCAGAATTCCTTCCAGCTGATGCAGATCTGACTCGTGCCATAAACCCTGGACACACAGTCACACATACCTCGTGAGTCACAGCAAAGACTCATCTCTGCCCAGCACCAAGGTATTACAGCAGAGGCCAAATGTCCAAAAATAGTTTGGAGGTTCCACAGGACATACTGCAATTCTGGAGTCATATGGCCCTCCAGCTTGAAGCTGGGTTGAGCTCAGTAGTTGAAACCAATAAGAACTTCACCATAACCATAAGGGCAATCTGAAGGCAGGGGTGGATTCGGATCATTGTTGGCAGCACGGTAGTTTCAGCAACAGGCTGTGCTCACCTCGCAATCACCATTTCTGATGTAGATGGAACCTGCCATTCTGAAGACCTTTAAAGATGCAGTCCTGTAAATTCTCAGGTACTGGCCACTGAGTATGTGACCCTGCTGTTGAAAATACTTCACGGACTCCTATCTGAATGTACAAACCTGGATTATTATTTCATACTCACCAGCGTACAGTAAGCACGCCCTAAAACTTATAGATCCCATGGAAAATAAACTAGCCAGTGGCTAGATGGTTTTTCAAAAAATAAATACCTTTAGGATCCAAAATGACGACCTAACTAGCTTGTGGATTTTAAGGATTTCTTCCACATGACTGGACGATTTTCCTGAGCTTGTGAATTAGAAAGGCAGGCATGTAAAATGTGGTGTTTCAACAGGTATGGCTGGGAAAGAGCAAGGTGGCTGGTTAACAGTTCAGTGCTCGACATTCTCTCCAAGTCCTTGGGAAGAAAAACAAGACTGAGATATGCAATGACTTTCACCACTTCACCACAAATTTAAAGTAATTGGTGGAAGGTTTAGAGGGGATTTGAGGGGAAATTTCTTCACCCAGAGGGTTGTGGGGGTCTGGAACTCACTGCCTGAAAGGGTGGTAGAGGCAGGAACCCTAACCACATTTAAAAAGTACTTGGATGTGCACTTGGGATGCAGTAACCTGCAGGACTACGGACCAAGAGCTGGGAAGTGAGATTAGGCTGGATAGCTCTTTGATGCCGGCACGGACACGATGGGCCGAAATGGCCTCCTTCCGTGCTGTAACTTTCTATGATTCTATCTATGATCTTGGATGAGCTGCAGATCCTGGAAATGGTAACGGAGACAAGCGAAGCAGGAGAGCAAGTCAGCACACTAACCTTCCACATCATCTTATAAGAGTTACCTTTTTGATTCTCCCGATTGGGCAACCTGGGCTTATCATAGTGATACATGAAGATCCAAAAGAAGAAGTGAGGGGTTTTTAAATACACCCAAGAACCCACCAACATATTGCACACTATCATTGCGCTTCAGTTGGGAGTAGTGAGCCAACAGTGGATTAAAATCTAATAGTTAAACGCTTTTCTAAAAAAAGTTATCTGTAACAGAACAAAAAAATAAAGTGACGAGATGCGCATCAGAAATTCTGCTGCAGCCTAGGAGGTATTCTATAGAAAGAATTAAGACTACCGAGTGCTTATAAACATCTGTAGCGGCACAGTTCGAAAATTTCATCTGCCCACCAGTATGCATTATTGAAACCAACAGTCCCCTGCCTTCTGCTGTAATGTAATTCAGGAACCCGCGCTGATGGTAGTATGAACTTTCTCCATCTCAAATCAGAGCAGCGGGTCTGAGAAAGTTCATCCAGTTAAGGTTACAATTTTGCATTAAATCAACGGTCTTGCTTCTGGGAAACCACCGACTGAATCGCACCAGCAGTAACAATACACAGTTGAAAAATATCTACCATTTCTATCTTCACGTTTAAAGATTCTCAGAAGGGCTTTCCACACATGATGTCACCACAACTCTCTGCAGCCACTCTGCTACCAAGAACCTATAGGAGGTGATTTAATTCAATTTCCCACGCCTGTTGATCCTTTTCACCCCCTCAACTGAGTACCGCAGATGATTGTTGTCCCTATCGTCCAGTATGGAAGACGGAGCACCTCAGCACAATGCCAATATGACCATGACACACCAGGCTCAACTGGTGGCAGAACTAGCAGGACACCACAAGGACTGACTGGAAGATTTGCTACAATTATTTTTATTCTGTTTTAATTAAAAATATAATGGGGGTGGGGGGGGGACTGAAGTATTTAAATATTTATCCGCATTAATACCTAGTTGGAAGACTCTATACAGTATCACGGCTTTAAATTCTTCTCTGTGCAGAGATCTTCAATTAAATTCCTAAATGCATACTTGCCAAATAAAGACAAACATGCCTTATCACTGGACTGCTATCCAGCCAATGGTGACCTTGCAGGCACACTACAGAAGGTTGCGACCCACAAACACTATGCCTGTTAAGGAAGCAAATTATAAGAAAAGGCGAACTATGTAACAAACACTCACCCTCATTTGTCTACATTCTACGTTACACAAACTGCACACGTGGGGGAACCTCAGTGCAGGGACACCATAGTAATCATTCATCAACTTGGGTTTTGGCAATCCCTTCTTCACCACTAGAACGGTTCTTTTGATTCCATGAGTAGAGTCATCTCGCGAAGGCTCCATTGGAAAATTCTGAGGCGGACGTTTAAAATCTTCATTCCAGGTACCTTCTCTCAGTGTTTCACGACTGTATTGCATGCTCTGGCTCTCCATAGGTCTATCCCGATAGTCGTACTGTTGCCCATGCCCGTAATCTACCACGCTGCTCTGTACTTCTCTTCTGTAGTCTTTGTCTTGTAGCTTGTATGGCTGATCGTAACTGCTGGATGGTTGCTGCTTGTTCATTTTCCGCATTCTTATTTCTCTTAAAATGTAGGGCATGTTTTCTGGAGTAAGCTTCTCATCTGGGTAACGACTGAGCTCTTCCAGATCTTCATTAGACAGGCCAAAGTTTGCCAAGATATTGGAAGCCTTCATTGTGTCATGGAAACGCTGAACTGCAGATCTCTGGTCTCCACTTTGAGGTGCAGGTGTCCCAGTGTTCCCATACCCTGGCCGAAAACCGCCAGATGAAGGACTCTGGTAGGAGGACCACTGACCTAAGCCTACATTATTCCCAGGTTGATTCATCATTCCCATGTTCATTCCACCAAAGTTGCCTTGTGATCCTCCTTGAGCTCCCATTCCCATTCCTCTTCCTCCTCCTCCTCCTCCTCCTCCTGCACCTCCGCCTCCTCCTGCTCCTGCACCTCCGCCTCCTCCTCCCATGTAGGTTCCTGCAGCATTCATACCAAACTGGTTAGGTGGTCCTGGATTCTGGCCAAACTGGTTAGGTGGGCCTTGACTTTGCCCAAACTGGTTAGGTGGGCCTTGACTTTGCCCAAACTGGTTAGGTGGGCCTTGACTTTGCCCAAACTGGTTAGGTGGGCCTTGACTTTGCCCAAACTGGTTAGGTGGGCCTTGACTTTGCCCAAACTGGTTAGGTGGGCCTTGATTCTGCCCAAACTGGTTAGGTGGGCCTTGATTCTGGCCAAACGCCCCTCTGGCATTGAACATGGACATGCTGATCTTCACAAGAGCTTGGTTCAGAGACGCAAGAGCTGTGTTGGATACAGTTGAGGAGGCGACAGAATTCAGCTGCTGTAGGGCCAGCTGGGCCTTTATCTGGGCGAGCTGCAAATTTGCTGAGCCTAACAGAAGCGGACTGGTAATGCCGAGGTTCAATGAATTCACTGCTGGAGCACAATTTTCCAAGAATAACGCAAAGCTGAAAGTTAAAACACAAACATTAGATTTTTACGTTTTAGGAAATTTCCGCATTTAAAGGGTTTTAAAGCCAGTGATCAACATATTTTATGCTTGACTGCTTAAAAAAAAGCTATTTTTGCGAGTAGTAACGTAAACTAAACAAAAGGACACAGTTAGATCAGGACATCCAAGACGTGATGAAATGTGTGACTGGACAAATAGAGTGGTCAACATTGGAGGCTTTGTGAAGCATTTGCACCCCATACAAAGCTTACAGTACATATGATAATGCCAGCTAAGGCAGCCATAGGGAGGTACTCTCCAGCCTTCCAAAAAGCTTATTTAAAAAAAAAATCCAATGGAATGATTATGCTTAAGTTAGATGGAGACCCACAAGTAAACTCACTCAATAACCCCTAGGGGTTGTTTCTGCAAAGTGCCCCTAGTCCATATCATTCTGTTGTACCTTTTATAAACAATCCCAGGTAACAATGGATTCTCTACGTACCGTAACTATAGTTTAAAATCACAATATTTGTGGCACAGGATGACTGCTCAGACCTATGAAATACAATACCAAGAGTCCCAAAAGTCTTCTCGTGGAACCACAGACTTTGTGCTCTATCATTTCTATGGTTTGATGAGCTACGGCAGATTTCTAGCCTGTTCAGACCATGCAGCCCTAGAGACAACGACCCAATCCTTTAAATTGCTAACACTTCATGAATTCTCACATTAGGCCTGTTCTGGGGGCCAGGCAGATAGATCCACTTCCGCACATTCCGATCTTCCTATTTGACAGTCATGTGTCCACAAAGTACTTCCTTCTCCAATAACCTACTGCCTAACATATCACCCACCCGGGGACAGACCAGACCTTGAACATACAACCTCCACGACAGGACCAGCTTGGCTCAGTTGGTATGATTCTTGCTGGAGTCTGAATACTTGGGCTCAAGCCCCAATACAAAATGACGTAGGTTGATACTCCAGTGCCGTACTGAGTAGGTGTTACACTGTTGGAACTGCCATCTTTCATACAGGACCAGGGTTGTCTGTGATCCTCTCCATGGTATAACAGCCCCGACAATGAGTACTATCACCTGAGGAATGGCCATTAGGCTGAGGTACTGGAAAGGTATGGGCACCTGTGGAAGTGAACAGCAGCTGGAAGCAGCACCTTCAGGAAGGGATAAAAATGAGATTTTTTTTTTACAAAGCTAATTATCAAATGCCAGACAGTTATCATACCCAACAGTTAACAAGGTAGCAAAATGCTGGGTTCCGGTTTCTGACCTCATCTACCAGCAGCTTTAACATCATTGTAAATGTTGTCCGCTTGACTCAGTTGACGACCCTCATATGCCTTGGAGTCAGTCGTGGTTTCAAGCCCCACTCCAGAAATTGAGCACATAATGTAGGCGGCACTCCAGTACAGTACTGAGGGGATGCTGCATTGACTGAGCTGGTGTCTTTCAGAGAAGATGTTAAACCAAGGAGCCGGCTGCCTGTTTAGAACCTAAGCACTCTTTAAAAAGCGCTTTTCGCAGTGTCCTGGGAACCATTCTTCCCTCAGCAACCACCATTTGTGGGGCCTTGCTGTGTGAAATTGGCTGTCACATTTGCCTACATTAGTTTTGGTACTTCAAAAATAATTGTCAAGAGTTTTGAAATTCCCTGAGGATGCGAGAAGACACGTTTCCTTTAATTAAGGATTCATGTTTTTGTTTACTTAAAAAAAATACAAAACACCTGTATCGTGCAATCACAAAATTCACTTTTTCTTTCTTAAATTTTTCTCTAAACAAGCCCGTAAGGCATAGTTTAGGGTTTGCTGACAACGCCTAAATGAAACGCCGTGGGACATTTCACTATGTTAAAGGTGCTATATAAATGCAAGCTGTTGTTTTCTGATTGCTCAGGGAATGTATCCAGTGGGTAGCAGAGCTATATAGATCCAGGGTCTAGATCCCCTAGTTGCTGAGTTAGCTCACCAAAGCTGATGCAGCAGTAGGGGTACTGGCAATGGCCTCAGCAAAAAGGAGCAGTGGGGGGGGGGGGGGGGGGGGGGGAGAGGAGGCTGAGAAAGGTTGTGAAGGAATATACTATATAAGGAACTCTACCGTATAAAATTCTTTAAAACATGACAAACTGGGTTTGGAAATTTAGAAACCTAACTATGAAATAGTTATGAAAGAATTCTGGCAATTGAGATAAGACAGTTGTTGACCCTGAATAAATAACCTGATTGAAACAGAAGGTGAATGGCTCCGACAAGCTGACTTTTTGGGAACAACAATGGTCCATACTGGATTACGGTGTTTTAATTTAAACTTCATAAAGATGGCACAGAAGATAAGGAACATCTGCCCTCGTAAAGATGACATAAAATAAGGAACACCTGCCCTTCACACCGTTTTATATGGTCAACCCAGAACACCTGGAGATGAGACAAGATTCTGGAATATTACAAGCTGATGTGGCAGTAAGAATTGCAGAGGTCGGCAGAAAGATGACTAGGGATAATTAACCTGCATCAGCAGAAAACCTTAAAGGAAATACAACTGGAAAAGGGTATAAATATTGAAGTTTCAAATGGGATATCAGAGTCGCTTTAATCGGGCAAAGCGATTCTCAGCTACAGACTCTGTGGTCTCCAACTCTTTGTACCTCGGGGATCAAAGGTATTTGATATTGATGGATATCCTGTATAGAAAACTTTAAAAACTGTAATACTGTAGCGAAGTTAAGATTTAAAAGTAAGATTCTCTGTTAATAAGATAGTATTTTTTTCTCTTTTTAGAACTGTTAACATTGCGATTGGCTGATTCACCAACTGTAAATTGCATGTCGGTTCTTTAATAAATCTCGATATATTTTTAGAATTGTCTCACATAAGTCTTCTGTATCAATAACTTGCGAACTCAATCTCTGTACACTCTTTGGCGAAGAGTTACAGAATTCTGAAGGAGTTCTCCGGACCCTCATAATATCCAGGACGTTACAGTTTAGCGACACTTATTAATTGATAAAGAAAGGGAAAATGGAATATGAGAACAAACTAGCAAAAAATATAAAAACAGATTTAAAAGCTTCTATAGGTATGTGAAAAGGAAAAGACTGGCGAAGGTAAATGTAGGTCCTTTACAGTCAGAGACGGGAGAATTTATAATGGGGAATGAGGAAATGGCTGAGAAATTAAATAAATACTTTGTTTCTGTCTTCACGGAGGAAGACACAAAAAACCTACTAGAAATATGAGAAAACCAAGGGTGTGACGAGAATGAGGAAACTTAAAGAAATTATTATTCGTAAAAAAACAGTACTAGCAAAATTGATGGGACTAAAAGTCGACAAATCCCAAGGACCGGATGACCTACATCCTAGGGTTTTGAAAGAGGTGGCCATTGGGATAGTGGACGCATTGGTTGTCATCTTCCAAAATTCTATAGATTCTGGAACGGTTCCTGCAGATTGGAGGATAGCAAATGTAACCCTGCTATTTAAGAAAGGAGGGAGAGAGAAAACGGGGAACTACAGACCGGTTAGCCTCACATCAAAAGTTTGGAAAATGCTGGAATCTATTATAAAGGATGCAATAACTGGGCACTTAGAAACGAATAGTAAGATTGGGCAGAGTCAACATGGATTTATGAAAGGGAAATCCTGTTTGACAAACCTATTGGAGTTCTTTGAGGATGTAACTAGTGGAGTAGACAAAGGGGAACCGGTAGATGTGGTGTATCTGGATTTTCAGAAGGCCTTCAATAAGGTCCCACACAAGAGGTTGGTGAACAAAATTAGGGCACATGGAATTGGGGGTAATATACTAGCATGGATTGAGAATTGGATAACAGACAGAAAACAAAGAGTAGGGATAAACGGGTCTTTTTGAGGATGGCAGGCTGTGACTAGTGGGGTACCGCAAGGATCGGTGCTTGGGCCCCAGCTATTCACAATCTATATCAATGATTTGGATGAGGGAACTAAATGTAACATTTCCAAATTTGCTGATGATACAAAGCTAGGTCGCAGTGTCAGTTGCGAAGAGGATGTGAAGAGGCTTCAAGGGGATCTCGACAGGCTCAGTGAGTGGGCGAGAACATGGCAGATGGAATATAATGTGGATAAATGTGAAGTTATCCACTTTGGTAGAAAAAACAGAAAGGCAGAGTATTTCCTAAATGGTGAAAGATTGGGGAATGCAGATGCTCAAAGGGACCTGGGTGTCCTTCTACATGAGTCACTGAAAGTGAATGTGCAGGTGCAGCAAGCCATTAGGAAGGCAAATGGTATGCTGGCCTTCATTACAAGAGGATTTGAGTACAGGAGTAAAGAAGTCTTACTCCAATTATATAGGGCCTTGGTGAGACCACACCTGGAGTACTGTGTACAATTTTGGTCTCCTTACCTAAGGAAGGATATACTTGCCATAGAGGGAGTGCAACGAAGGTTCACGAGATTGATTCCTGGGATGGCGGCACTGTCGTATGAGAAGAGATTGAGTAAACTAGGCCTGTATTCTCTTGAATTCAGAAGAATGAAAGGGGATCTCATTGAAGCATACAAAATTATTACAGGGCTTGATAGGATGGATGCTGGGAGAATGTTTCCCTTGGCTGGGGAGTCTAGAACCAGGGGCCATAGCCTCAAGATAAAGGGTAGGCCATTCAGGAAATTCTCTACCCCAGAGGGCTGTGGAGGCTCAGTCATTGGGTATATTCAAAACATAAGTCGATAGATTTCTGACCAGTAAGGGCATCAAGGGATATGGTGATAAGGCCGGTGAATGGAGTTGAGGCAGAAGATCAGCCATGATCTCATTGAATGGCGAAGCAGGCTCGAAGGGCCTACTCCTGCTCATATTTCTTATGTTCTTAAGTAAAAGCGCTATCTGGAGGACGGTAACATTCTCGGGTTGTTCCTATCCTTTGGGGAGAGATAGCCCGGACCTTTTGACCCAATTAAGCGTCTTTAGGATTTGGCTACCTCAAACTTTAGTTGAAAGTGAACGTCTGAGAAATACGCCTGATCCGGAATAGCCCCAAAGGGTCTAGGACTAGTAAATATCCCTTCAAGGTTGCCAGTTGCTACTACTATCCAGTGACCCCTTTTGGAATCCCATAAGCCTGGAAGGAATAGGATTGGGCTTGGCTGCGATGCTCCATGTTTGAATAACTTGCTCACTCATTCCAAAGCGTACATATGAAGACTTGGTTGTGGTACCAGAATGCGACAATGCCCCTCCAACCATTCCCAACAAGGAGTCAACATCTTCAAGAGAGGGGGAGAGAAAAATGCCATAGGACCAAAAAAAAATGTTTTAAACAAGCTTACTATATTGAAGCAAATAGAACATTAAACTATATAGCTAAAACAATCAAAGTCAGAGGAGGTTGTGATCAAACTGTACAGCACTCTAATCAGACTACACCTTGAATACTGCGTCCAGTTCTGGTCACCAAGATACAAGGGAGGCATCCAAGTGCTGGAGGCAGTGCAGGGGAGGGCCATGAGGCTGATCCCTAGTGCCTGGGCTCTGAGTTTTGAGGCATAAATAAATGGTATGGAAAAGTTGAAGCCCGGAATATTACTTTAAATTAAAATAGTGAAAGTAAGACAAGGTGACACAAGTTCAAACACAAAAGAAAAAAAAAGTTAGGAGGTTCCTTACACCAAGAGTGATGGAGTGGACTTCCAGATAGAGAAGTGGAGATGAAAACCCTGGAAATCATTTAATATTCTGCAATAGGGAGAAATGTAGGATCTTTCTGGCTGAGATAGGCTGAATGGCCTTCCTCATCCGTAACTATCTTGTGACCCACATTCATCTATTCTTCCAGGTCAAGGACATTTTGATTTTGAAATATGACATATGATCTATGGCGAATTGAACAATTAACGCGAGTATTTATCGACAATATATCATAATAAAACAGACACTAACTCAACTGATAAATTCCTAACTCGATACCTTGGAGTACCAGCTCACTGGCTCATTCAAACTCTGTCTCAGTATTTAATCAGCAAGTTGTAGACATTCTATAGTCAGTTACTTCATACCACCTTAGTGCAACATGGAGACTTAAGAACATAAGAAATAGGAGCAGGAATAGGCCGCTTGGCCCCTCGAGCCTGCTCCGCCATTCAATAAGATCATGGCTCATCTTGGGCCACTTCCCCGCCCGCTCCCCATAACCCTTCACTCCCTTATCTTGCAAAAATTTGTCTATCTCCACTTTAAATGTATTTAATGACCCAGCCTCCACAGCTCTCTGGGGCAGAGAATTCCACAAATTTACGACCCTCAGAGAAGAAGTTCCTCCTCATCTCAGTTCTAAAAGGGTGACCCTTTATTCTGAGACTGTGCCCCCGAGTTCTAGATTTCCCCATGAGGGGAAACATCCTCTCTGCATCTACCCTGTCGAGCCCCCTCAGTGTCTTATATGTTTCAATAAGATCACCTCTCATTCTTCTAAATTCCAATGAGTATAGGCCCAGCCTGCTCAACCTTTCCTCATAAGTCAAACCCCTCATCTCTGGAATTAACCTAGTAAATCGTCTCTGAACTGCCTCCAATGCAAGTATATCCTTCCTTAAATGAGACGACCAAAACTGTACGCAGTACTCAAGGTGTGGTCTCACCAATACCTTGTACAGTTGTAGCAGGACTTCCCTGCTTTTGTACTCCAACCCCCTTGAAATAAAGACCAACATTCCATTTGCCTTTTTGATTACTTGCTGTACCTGCATGCTAACTTTTTGTGTTTCATGCACAAGGACCCCCAGGTCCCTCTGAACTGTAGCATTTTGTAATCTCTCTCTATTTAAATAATAGTTTGCTTTTTTATTTTTCCTGCCAAAGTGGATAACCTCGCACTTTCCCACATTATACTCCATCTGCCAAATGTTTGCCCACTCACTTAGCCTGTCTATATCCCTTTGCAGATTCTTTGAGTCCTCTGCACAACTTGCTTTCCCACCCATCTTTGTATCATCCGCAAACTTGGCTACGCGATCCCTTCATCCAAGTCATTATTGTAGATTGTAAATAGTTGGGGCCCCAGCACCGATCCTTGTGGCACCCCACTAGTTACCGTTTGTCAACCAGAAAATGACCCATTTATCCCGACTCTCTGCTTTCTGTTAGTTAGCCAATTCTCTATCCATGCTAATATATTACCCCCAACTCTGTGAGCTCTTATCTTATGCAGGAACCTTTTATGTGGCACCTTATCGAATGCCTTCTGGAAATCCAAATACATCACATCCACTGGCTCACCCTTGTCCACGCTGCTTGTTACATCCTCAAAGAACTCCATCAAATTTGTTAAACATGATTTCCCTTTCCTAAAACCATGCTGACTCTGTTTGACTGCAGTATGTTTTTCTAAATGCCCTGCTACTGCTTCCTTAATGAAGGACTCCAGCATTTTCCCAACGACAGATGTTAGGCTAACTGGTCTATGGTTTCCTGCTTTCTGTCTCCCTCCTTTCTTAAATAGGGGTGTTACATTAGCGATTTTCCAATCCACTGGGACCTCTCCAGAGTCCAGGGAATTTTGGTATATTGCAACCAATGCATCCACTATCTCTGCAGCCACTTCGCTTAAGACCCTGGGATGCAGGCCATCTGGTCCAGGGGACTTGTCGTCTTTTAGTCCCATTATTTTACTGAGTACTATTTCCTTAGTGATAGTGATTGTCTTTAGTTCCCCACTCCCTGTGGGCCCTTGATTATCCATTATTGGGATGTTGTTGGTGTCTTCTACAGTGAAGACAGATGCAAAATATACACCTGGAGAAGTGCAACCAATACACTCCTTAATGTGACCATGAAACTGGAATGGGTTCAAACTCAGTTGTGACACCCTCCATGGTCAGAAGGCCGGTCACCACAACGGGGCTTACATAGAAAATGGCAACCTCACCGAACTTAACTCACCACTTACACTGCCCATTACCATAATTACTTAATTTTCTGTACTTACCCTTTTAAAAGCTCTGCAATGCAAACTTTTTATTCTTCTGGTTCCAAGTACTGTACGTATATACGCTTATATACCTGTATATAGCTATGGGCATTGAAGAGGTATCACAAACCTAAAAACCGGTATTTAACGACTTGAATGCAGGGCTCTTAAGATAATTTGGGGGGACATTTTTGTTGCATCTAGCCACGATTCAAATACTTGTTAAATTACTTCTTGGGTCATCTTTTCACTGCCTTTCTTTATTTGAGTTTAGAAATACCGGTTATATTGTCCACCACTTACGTCGGGCAAATTGCGTCAACACCAACTATAAGTGGTGGGGACTGCAAGATGAAAAAAAACAAGTTACAGGAGTGCTCATTCAAGAACAAGACCCTGACCCCAATATTATTCTCTTAAATAGCAGATTTCCCTGCCGTTCCTCAGCAAATCAGAGGATCCCCCTCCCTATCAGTCCTGGCCTCTTCAATGCCCCTCTTTGACCTGTCTTTTCTCTCCACCCCCACCCCCCCCGCCCCCGCCAATTCTCTCTCTGCCTGAATGTCTGTTACTCCAAATATCTCTCTCATCTGTCGCTCTCCTCCAACATCTTCGTCTCACTCTCCCTCACAATCTCCCCACCTGATGTCACCTCATCCATCTCTCTCTCCAGCCCCGAAATCTTTCACTATGGGAACATGCAGACAGACCTGGACAAAAAAATATGTAAATTGCAAGACTATGCAAAACATGTGACCAAAACAGCCAAAGAAAAAATGAAAATGGCCAGGGTGCCAGACCAAGGAGGTTGATGTGCAGTGAGAAAATATGATTAGCATGGCTGGTGTGGGAAAGGGTGGGGCTGGGCACAAGGTGAAGCAGGCACCTTATGTTGGAGGGTATGGCAGCTGCAGAGACCAGCGGGGTGCCAAACAGAAAGGGGCAGGGCTGGTGAAATGGTAACAAAGGTTAACAGATGTCACAAAGACAAGTAGGGTATCAAGAGGCAAGGCCAACAGGGTAGAAGAGACCAGCGAGCGCCAGACAGGAGGGCCAGGGCTGGAGTTGGTGTTGACTAGGCTGGGAGTGTGCAGCAAGGTCTGCGGAGACTAACAGGGCAAGAGTGCCAACGTCAGTGGGGAGGAAAAGCAGGGCCAGGATTAGATGAGCAGGGTCGGGAAGTCTAGCAGGGTGGTTGAGAGTGGCCAATCATTGGAAAGGGCTTGGGCAACAGCAAGAGGTTTTAATACATTAAAAGTAAAGAAATATCAAATTAAAAAATTAATAAAGTGAGAAGCAAAATAGCAGACAGACCCAGGGACTTGAACCACAGTGTCACCTAGTGTTGGGAATGATGAACGGTAATGAAAGGCAAGTATAATGGCAATTTTAGCAGGTGTTACAGCGTTACCCAATAAAGATAGGTTTCAGGTGTTTACAAATGCCACAAAGGGTGACAAAATTGTGACTCGTCATGTTCAATATGAAGTGCGACATCATGAAGAGCTGATAGTTGCTAGAATATATTGATTGTAGACCAAGAACACAAAGCTTCTTCCTTTCACAGTTATTGGGAATGAATTTAAAACGTCCTAGAACACTGTAATGTTGTAATTTGCCACAGTGCTCTTCATCACTGCCTTCAGAATTCCAGTGAGAAGGCAAATTAGAGAGTTAATGCCACTGATATATTGAGCTATAGTACAAGTGAGGAGTCTAGTGAAAAAATTAGCTAGAGGATTTCCTATGCAACGTTTGGAACACCCAGGGCTTATTCCCTTTTACGATCTGATCCATCCGTCTCCCATCTAGATCTAAAGATCTGCAGTTTCAAAGATACCACTGCAAACTGCATTGGATTTCAAAAGTGTAAAATGGTTAGGACATGATGACATACCACACTGGTATTTAAAATACAGCACACAGTCCCAAAGACTCAATTAGAATTTTAAAGTTAGACTGCTGGCTAGCAAACATACATGTAGAAAATGCTGGTATTTACTGCACGTTTCAAGCACAGTGTTGTTGTATTAATGTTAAGAATTCTGTCTGTCACTGCAAAGCCTACCTGATTGCTCTTCAGCAAATTGAAGGATTTGCAATACTAGCCTTTACATAAAAAATAGGAATGAGTGGGCCATTCAGCCCCTCAATTAGATCATGGTAGATCTGCACACTTCATTTACGGAGAAATTAAATACTTTGTTTCTGTCTTCACGGAGGAAGACACAAAAAACCAAGGGTGTGGCGAGAATGAGGAACTTAAAGAGAAATTATTAGTAAAAAAACAGTACTAGCAAAATTAATGGGACCAAAAGTCGACAAATCCGAAGGACCGGATGACCTACATCCTAGGGTTTTGAAAGAGGTGGCCATTGGGATAGTGGACGCATTGGTTATCATCTTCCAAAATTCTAGAGATTCTGGAATGGTTCCTGCAGATTGGAGGATAGCAAATGTAACCCCGCTATTTAAGAAAAGGAGGGAGAGAGAAAACGGGGAACTACAGACCTGTTAGCCTCACATCAGTAGCTGGGAAAATGCTGGAATCTATTATAAAGGATGCAATAACTGGGCACTTAGAAACGAATAGTAAGATTGGGCAGAGTCCACATGGATTTATGAAAGGGAAATCCTGTTTGACAAACCTACTGGAGTTCTTTGAGAATGTAACTAGTGGAGTAGACAAAGGGGAACCGGTAGATGTGGTGTATCTGGATTTTCAGAAGGCCTTCGATAAGGTCCCACACAAGAGGTTGGTGAACAAAATTAGGACACATGGAATTGGGGGTAATATACTAACATGGATTGAGAATTGGTTAACAGACAGAAAACAAAGAGTAGGGATAAACGGGTCTTTTTGAGGATGGCAGGCTGTGACTAGTGGGGTACCGCAAGGATCAGTGCTTGGGCCCCAGCTATTCACAATCTATATCAATGATTTGGATGATGGGACTAAATGTAACATTTCCAAATTTGCTGATGATACAAAGCTAGGTCGCAGTGTCAGTTGTGAAGAGGATGTGAAGAGGCTTCAAGGGGATCTTGACAGGCTCAGCAAGTGGGCGAGAGAACATGGTATGTCATCATGTCCTAACCATGTGAAGTTATCCACTTTGGTAGAAAAAACAAAAAGGCAGAGTATTTCCTAAATGGTGAAAGATTGGGGAATGCAGATGCTCAAAGGGACCTGGGTGTCCTTCTACATGAGTCACTGAAAGTGAATGTGCAGGTGCAGCAAGCCATTAGGAAGGCAAATGGTATGCAGGCCTTCATTACAAGAGGATTTGAGTACAGGAGTAAAGAAGTCTTACTCCAATTATATAGGGCCTTGGTGAGACCACACCTGGAGTACTGTGTACAATTTTGGTCGCCTTACCCAAGGAAGGATATATTTGCCATAGAGGGAGTGCAACGAAGGTTCACGAGATTGATTCCTGGGATGGTGGGACTGTCGTACGAGAAGAGATTGAGTAAACTAGGCCTGTATTCTCTTGAATTCAGAAGAATGAGAGGGGATCTCATTGAAGCATACAAAATTATTACAGGGCTTGATGGGGTGGATGCTGGGAGAATGTTTCCCTTGGCTGGGGAGTCTAGAACCAGGGGCCACAGCCTCAGGATAAAGGGTAGGCCATTCAGGACTGAGATGAGAAGAAATTTCTTCACAGAGGGTGGTGAATCTTTGGAATTCTCTACCCCAGAGGGTTGTGGAGGCTGAGTCATTGGGTATATTCAAAACAGAAGTCGACAGATTTCTGACTAGTAAGGGCATCAAGGGATATGGCGATAGGGCCGGTGAATGGAGTTGAGGCAGAAGATCAGCCATGATCTCATTGAATGGCAGAGCAGGCTCAAAGTGCCGAATGGCCTACTCCTGCTCCTATTTCTCATGTTCTTACCCACCTTTGTTCCATATCCCTCGATACCCTTACCTAACAAAAATCTATTGGGAACAGTCTTGAAAATTTTAATTGACCCAGCATCCACAGCCCTTTGGGGAGAGTTTTCCAGATTTCCACTACCCTTTGTGAAAAAATACTTCATGATTTTGCTCCTAAATGGCCTAGCTCTTATTTTAAGATTGCGCCCGTTGTTCAGGAGTCCCTCACCAGAGGAAATAGTTTCTCAGTATTGGATCCCTTTATCATTTTAAACACCTATTAGATCACCCCTCAACCTTCTAAACAAGGGAATACAAGCCCAAGCCAAGTTTATGCAACCTGTCTTCCCAATTTAGAATCATAGAAAGTTACAGCACGGAAGGAGGCCATTTCAGCCCATTGTGTCAGCGCCGGCATCAAAGAGCTATCCAGCCTAATCCCACTTCCCAGCTCTTGGTCCGTAGCCCTGCAGGTTACAGCATCCCAAGTGCACATCCAAGTACTTTTTAAATGTGGTTAGGGTTCCTGCCTCTACCACCCTTTCAGGCAGTGAGTTCCAGACCCCCACAACCCTCTGGGTGAAGAAATTTCCCCTCAAATCCCCTCTAAACCTTCCCCCAATTACTTTAAATCTGTGCCCCCTGGTTTTTGACCCCTCTGCTAAGGGAAATAGGTCCTTTCTATCCACTTTATCTAGGCCCCTCATAATTTTATACACCTCAATAAGGTCTCCCCTCAGCCTCCTCTGTTCCAAGGAAAACAAACCCATCCTATCCAGTCTTTCCTCATAGCTAAGATTCTCTACTCCCGGCAACATCCTTGTAAATCTCCTCTGTACCTTCTCTAGTGCAATCACATCTTTCCTGCAATGTGGTGACCAGAACTGCACGCAGTACTCTAGCTGAGGCCTAACTCGTGTTTTATACAGTTGAAGCATAACCCCCCTGCTCTTGTATTCTATTGAGAGGTCGCACAACACCAGGTTATAGTCCAACAGTTTTATTTGAAATCACAAGCTTTCGGAGCTATCGATTGCCCCTTCCTCAGGTGAAGTAAATAGATACAGAATCGCCAAGAAGATCGCGCATATCGACACCGACATATGCTTTGGCGATTCTGTATCTATTTACTTCACCTGAGGAAGGGGCAATCGATAGCTCCGAAAGCTTGTGATTTCAAATAAAACTGTTGGACTATAACCTGGTGTTGTGCGACCTCTCAATTTTGTCCACCCCAGTCCAACACCGGCATCTCCGCATCATGACTTGTATTCTATGCCATGGCTAATAAAGGCAAGCATTCCGTATGCCTTCTTAACCACCTTATCTACTTGGCCTGCTACCTTCAGGGATCTGTGGACATGCACTCCAAGGTCCCTTTGTTCCTCTACACTACTCAGTGTCCTACCATTTAATGTGTATTCCCTTTCCTTGTAAGCCCTCCCCTAAATGCATTACCTCACACTTCTCTGGACTGAATTCCATTTGCCACTGTTCTGCCCACCCGACCAATTTATTGATATCTTCCTGCAGTCTACAGCTTCCTTTTTCAGTATCAACCACAGCCAATTTTAGTATCATCTGCAAACTTCTTAATCATACCCCCTATATTCAAGTCAACCCTTTTAAGCACTGGTATGATTCTGGTGAATCTGCACTGTACCCGCTCCAAGGCCAATATGTCTTTCGAGGTCCAAACCTAAACGCAGTACGCCACATGGGGTCCAACCAAGGCTCTGTATTACTTCCTCACTTTTGATTTCAAATCCCACTGAGACCTTTTGATTAATTTTTGTACGTGTATACTAGCTTTTAGTGATGTGTACAGTTAGAAGTTATTTAGTTTTATTAATCTGTGCCTCTACCCAACATTTTCTTCTTAGACCTCTCTTTAATTCCCCCACTTTAATTACACCCCCCCCCCCCCCAACCTTTTTGGTCCAGATTTGAGATATTTATTAAAAGGGCAATAACTTTAAATGACATTAACATCCGCATACCATAGGATTTAGGTAAGCTATGCAACTAGCAGATAGGTCATCGACCTGAAACGTTAACTCTGTTTCTCTCTTTACAGATGCTGCCTGACCTGCTGAGTATCTCCAGCATTTTCTGTTTTTATTACAACTAGCAGATAACACTGACACCTGATCCTCAAAGTGGCTGCTACATCCCATTTTCCTATGTGTACACACACACAAATGGCAAATTCAATTACTAATCAGAAAGGTCAAGCAACCAGACTTCATGGTCCCGTGCCTCCTCTGCCTGGGTGATTTACAGAGGGAGTCACAATTAATATTTGTTTAAGCCCTGTGATCAGTTTATTCACTAAATATAGTTTTAAAAACAAAATCCTTGTTTTGCTCCATCCATATGCTGATTTTTAAATGGTTTAACGGTTCCTAGATGGATGACAAGTACCTCATTTTAATGTGTCAATTTAGTACAGGATTAGAAAGGTTAAATTAGTGCAGAGTTGAACTATTGAGAGTCAGAAACCCAGGAATAATTAAGCATCGTGTACATTGCAACTTAGCTCCCTTGCACTGTTGCACTCAGCAAATTCTTTAAGCCAATACATTGATGACATCAGGATATAGATTTGTAATGGTTAGACCAATTAAAGGAAAACGGTTAAATTCTTAAAAATAAATAAAGGAGTGTCTTTTTTAAAATATTTGTTTCTAGAATAATTTAAATGTTAAAACACATTCTACCAACCTACAAAAGATTGAAAGAAATTTAGCATTGAATCAGCTTAGGCAGTATCCTTATTTTCACATTTTTCAGCCAGGTGAAGACAACCCTTTTAAATTGAATTTTCTAGCAGGCAGGCCACCAGGTCAGCATCTGCGACTGTTTGGAAGCTAATCTTCATGATTTTCTGTCTTGTCTCCATAGCTGATGTCAGCGGTACAAGCTCCCCAACAAGTGAAGAGACCTCAAGAGTGAGATTTCAACAGGGCTGAAAAAAAAATCTAAATAAACCTTCTTGTGGAAGGAGACTAAATGCAGAACGGTTGGCTGTAAAGCGCTTTGGGACATAGAAACATAGAATCTAGGAGCAGGAGTAGGCCATTCGACCCGTCGAGCCTGCTCCGCCATTCAATACGATCATGGCTGATCATCCAAATCCAGTACCCTGTCCCTGCTTTAATCCCCACAGTACACATATCCCATCCTATCCCCATAACCCCACATATTTAATCCCCCCTAACACTAAGGGTCAATTTATCATAGCCAAATCAACCTAACCCACACATTTTTGGACGTCTGGTGGTTGTGAAAGGCGCTATATTAATGCAACTTATCTTTAAAAAGGGCCGAGGTATCTCTGAGCTTGAGTGTACCACTACCCAAGATTCCCAATGTTGGTCCAGAGTAGTGGGTTAGGGGTATATTTATATGTCCAAAACTCTGCTGCCCATATCCTAACTCACACCAAGTCCCATTAACCCATCGCCCCTGTGCTCATTAGCCTACACTGGCTTCCGGTCTGTCAACGCCTAGTTTTACAAGTCTCATTCTTGTTTTCGAATCCCTCCATGGCCTCGCCCTTCCCCATCTCTGTAACTGCCTCCAATTCTGGCCTCTTGTGCATTTTCAATTTTTATCATTCTCTATGTCAGCTGTGGCTCAGTTGGTAGCACCCTCACCTCCGAGTGCGAAGGAAGTCCCACTCCAGAGACTTGAGGACAAAAATCTAGGCCAACACTCCAGTGCCGTACGAGAGAGCGTTGCACTGTTGGCGGTGCCATGTTTCGGATGAGACGTTAAATCGAGGCCCCG
Source organism: Squalus acanthias (assembly GCA_030390025.1). NCBI lineage: Eukaryota > Metazoa > Chordata > Chondrichthyes > Squaliformes > Squalidae > Squalus > Squalus acanthias. Next base: position 55,614 of record JASTWF010000251.1, on the reverse strand, counting down.
TCTGCTCTCATAGGTGGGTGTAAAAGATCCTCTGGCACTATTTCGAAGTGCAGGGGAGCTTGCTGTGCACAAACTGGCTGCCGTGTTTCCTACATTACAACAGTGACTACACTTAAAAAAAAAAGTACTTCATTGGCTGCAAAGCACTTCGAGACGTCCGGTGGTCATGAAAGGCGCGATATAAATGCAAGTCTTTCATCGCTCCACCATTGGCGGCCGAGCCTTCATCGGTTTAGGCCATAATCTCTGGAATTTCCACCCCTCTCTTCTCCTTTAAGATGCTCCTTAAAACCAAGCTTTGGGTCACCTGTCTTATATGCTTATGCGGCTCGGTGTCAAACTTTGTTCGATATTGCTCCTGTGAAGTGCCTTGGACGCTTTACTACATTAAAGGCGCTATATAAATGCAAGTTGTCGTTGAAGAGAAAGATGCACATTGAAGGACTGTTGCACCTAATGTAACCCGTCATTCTTCAGTGGTCATCTTCCACAGGTGACAACCAAGGCAATTTAATCTTGGCAATGCCCAGTAAAGAAATGATCTACATCGCTGACCTGATCTCATTCATGTTCTTCAAAACCTCTCTTCACAATGCCTTTGTCTCTCCAATCCTTCCTGCTAGCTACACGAAGTGTTGTCATCTCTTTGTAAAGTGCCCAGAGATGTCTTCTACATGAGAGATGCTACATTCATGCATATTTGAATTGTCTCGCACAGCAGCTGACAGTGGTCTGGGCTACTGTATCAATGAAGTTCTTTCTTCTTTCTGTTCGGTTCTTAGCAGGAGGATCCTTCTTGAACTGTCAGCTTAGCTCAGGTGCCAGCACTCTCATCATTGAGTCAGAAGGATGTTGGCCAAAGAACCACTTCAGGATTCAAGCACAATCTAGGCTAACCCAAGATAGTTAGCCACTTTCACTAGATGGCTCCTGAGCCATCTAGCATCAGGAACAAAAAAAAACCGGATATGTTACCAACTAACCTGGGACCTTGCTAACAAGGAAGACTCAATTCTTTCCAAAACATCCCAACCATTTGAATAGTGGCTTACAGTAGATGAGGTTTTGTGAAGGCAGTCTTCGGCATTTTGTTAGGAGATTCAGGTGTCTTACTTTCTGCATACCAGATGAAACATTTGATGTAAAAGATGGAAGATGTGGACCCCCAGGGAAGACTTGGTCTAATGCAGCAAACACAGACAGGTGCCAATAGCAGGTCATGAGGCAATATTACTGAAGTCTGAATGAAACACACGAGTCAATGAAAAACAAGCAATGTTCTCCTTTCAGTTGACTTAAAATCCTTAATCAAGAAGTCCAGAGACTGAAACAGATGTAGCATAATATCTTCCTTCTCCAACTGAACTAATTGATACAGCTCAAAATGGATGTGCAGGAAGGGAAGATCACACAGGACATGGGAAAAAACAGTCTCCAAAGGGAGCAGATATTACAATTCACATGGAATGGGCCCAGCATGCAGCAAAACGTATTTCTAATAAAGAACTTCCAAGAGGCAAAAAACAGATCCTCAATTGAAACATTGCAGTGCAAACCCTACTAAATCGTGCACTCCGATTACATACAGCATTACACACCCCATCAAGCTCCACTATCAAAGTTACAAAACTAGAAACCTACAAGTGCAATTCGAACTTTTTAACGCAGCACATTGATCAGTTTGGATCATTTAGGAAGCTAGCCCTTTCCTATAATCACTGAAACTCTTAGCAATTGTAAAGATCACATTGCAACTAGTAATGAAAATAAATTCTTGCCTTTATAAACAAACCTATGTACACGGTATGATAACTGTCATTTAACAAATGGTTCTAAAATTAATTCCACTGCTGTAAAATCACAGCAAAGGTCAGTGAATAGCCTTGGAGCAAGTCTGCCTCTTCATAATCAGAACAAGCCACAATATTAACAAGATAGCCTAGTTGCTAAGTTGAAATGTCAAAAAGGATTGAGAGTTGAATGCCCATCACATCTCACAGGTTATACTGCCATCAGTATTTAATCAATGATAAAAATACTATTCCAAATCAGACCCTATTGATCCAACACAACAAATTATAAACACAAGATGAAATTAATGATCAAAATCGTAACAAAAATTCAGAATCTTAAGCACTTAGGGGCTAGCCTAAAACAATATATATGAAGACATTTGTACATTTCCATTCTAACTGCATTCTAACTCCAACTGTCCGCATGATTGGTATACCTCAAATAGACTCCCAAGAAAAGCTCGAAATGATCCAAATCAGAAGGATGCAATTTCTACTTTTAATATACCTCAGCACCTGCTCCCAACCTTGCTGCGTATACTCAGATCACCATCTTCTTGGTGATCTCTGGCTTCTTCCTGCTCAGTTTGGTCACACCTACCTTCAGGTCACCTTTTGATCCTCCTTACCAAGTAATGCCTGCTGTCATCTTCAATTCCATCAAGCTTCTTCCCTTGCTCCACGTCAAAACTAGCCAGAATCTATGTTGTACGCTCTGTCAATGTTTCCCATCTCCAATATACCAGGTACATTTTTTCTCTCTCCCCACCCCCTCTTCTCCAATGATGGTCATCGCTATATGTGCCACTGCTCCTTCCCCAGTACTGTACTAACCAACTCCAAGGACACTGGGCTCCACCAATCCTGCAGACTATGCTTCTTTGTTCAACAATCAATCATGTCTATTCTGTTGAACCTTCTGATCTTTATCCAATGATGGCCATCTCTGATCCCACATTCTGGCATTCTTACAACACTATCCAGAGGTTGTGAGCTCAACTCCCACCATGGCAAGTTGTGAAAATTAATTTTGGTGGGCTAACACATGGAGAAATCATCAAAACGGTCATTCAGGCAAGGGAGCTGGTCTAACCTACACATGGCTCCAGTTGCACAATACGTTGACTCTTAATATAGTCTCAAATTGCCTAGAAAAGCACGGAGTTGTAAAACAGAAATATTGAACAGACCAAAGCATCAGGAACAGTAGCATAGTGGTAATGTTACTGGACTAGTAATCCAGAGGCCTGGACTAATGAACCGGAGACAAGAGTTCAAAGCTGGGGAATTTAAATTTAATTAATTAAAAAAAAAATCTGCAATAAAAAGCTAGTATCAGTACTGGTGACCATGAAACTACTGGATTGTCGTAAAAACCCATTTGGTTCACTAATATCCTTTAGGGAAGAAAATCTGCCGTCCTTACCTGGTCTGGCCTGTATGTGACTCCAGACCCACAGCAATGTGGTTGACTCTTAACTGCCCTCTGAAATGGCGGCTCAACATCACCTTCTCAAGGGCAATAAATGCTGGCTTTGCCAGCGACGCCCACATCGTGAATTTTTTTTTTTAAATGGGCAAGACTCAGCTAATTCCAATCCAATCGATACTGAAAAGTCCCTTCAATACCTGGGGGCAGATGAGAGCTGTCCCAAAGGCTAGTCCAACAGCAGCCTGACAGCCATTATCAGTCAATATCCCAGATTTCTCCATTACCATCCCTGGATGTGTTCTGGTTATGTATGTTGGCACAGGCATGTAGGCTTGGCCTTGGAAGTCCTCAACATTGACTCTAGGCCCCATGAAATCCAATAGCTTCATGTTAAACAAAGCCAATGAAACCTCATGCCAACCATCTACCACACCTCTCCCTCAAGTGATAAATACTCCATGTTGAGTCCACTAGGAGGAGGCTCAGAGGGAAGCAAGGTCACAGAATGTACTCTGGATAACGGGACACCACCCAGAGTGGCTCAGTAGTGAAGGGGGAAAGAAGATGTCTGGGGGTTGGTGTTGGGTGCTGGTGCATGGTGGGGATGGGGCTCTGTGTAGGGGGTGGTCGGGAGAGGCGGTGCACAGCATTACCTCACATAATCGTGTAACTGGGCTGGCTACAAGATTTAATCAAGGATATAGAAATGCAAATGTTGCAAGACAAAGCAGATGCTCAAGATATGTAACCGCCCTAGAAGCCAGACGGCCTAACAATATCCCAAGGGCATTAAGTAGATCAGGAAGCAGACACGAAGTCAACAATTCTTGGGACTAGGACAAAGGGCCAGTAAACAAATGCTGATAAGAGATAAAACTGATGTTATAACGCAGAACATTCTAGAAGGTAGGCGGGAACAATGTATAGCACATCAAACCATATGTATAAATATCTACTAACTGCTGTAACAATTTGGAGAAGCTTGACGAAGGCGGAAGCAGGCTGTCTCCCCACCGGTGGCCGCCCCATCGCTGCGAATAAAGGCTGTTTGGACTCTCGATCTCGGACTTGTGTTGAGTGATTGGAAATTACTCCACAACAGTAGTACCACCACTGACTGTGCCTTGAAGGACATAGCTGCCAGAATGGGCCTACATTAGGGGGTGAAGGAACCAACACGAGGGAGTACCCTACTTGACCTCATTCTCATCAACATCCTGTCACAAACGTGCCTGTCCACGACAGCCAATTTGGTTCACTCCATGTGACATTACGGGGGTGGTGCCAGAGGATTGGAGAATTGCAAATGTTACACCCTGGTTCAAAAACGGGTGTAATTATAAACCCAGCAACTACGGGCCGGTCATTTTAACCTCGGTAGTGGGGAAGGTTTTAAAAACGATAATCAAGGACAAAGTTAACAGTCACTTGGACAAGTGTGGATTAATTAAGGAAAGCCAGCATGGATTTTTTAAATGCAAATCATGTTTAACTAACTTGATTGAGTTTTTTGATGAGGTAACAGAGGGGGTTGATGAGGGCAATGCGGTTGATGTGGTGTATATGGACTTCCAAAAGGCGTCTGATAAAGTGCTACATAATAGGCATGCCAGCAAAGTTGAAGCCCCTGGAATAAAAGGGACAGTAGTAGCATGGATACAAAATTGGCCAAGTGACAGAGAGTAGTGGTGAATGGTTGTTTTTCGGACTGAAGAAAGGTATACAGTGGTGTTCCTAGGACCATTGCTTTTCTTGATATATATTAATAACTTGGACGTGGGTGTACAGGGCACAATTTCAAAATTTGCAGATGACACAAAACTTGGAAGTATAGTGAACAGTGAGGAGGAAAGTGATAAACTTCAAGACAGACAGACAGGCTGGTGAAATGGGCGGACACGTGGCAGATAACATTTAACGCAGAAAAGTGCAGTGATACATTTTGGTAGGAAGAACGAGGAGAGGCAATATAAACTAAAGGGTACAATTCTAAAGGGGATACATGAACAGAGAGACCGGAGGGTATATGTGCACAAATCGTTGAAGGTGACAGGGCAGGTTGAGAAAGCAGTTAAATAACATATGGGATCCTGGGCTTCATAAATAGAGGCACAGAATACAAAAGCAAGGAAGTTATGATGAACCTTTATAAAACACTGGTTCGGCCTCAACTGGAGTATTGTGTCCAATTCTGGGCATCGCACTTTAGGAAGGATGTGAAGGCCTTAGAGAGGGTGCAGAAAAGATTTACGAGAATGATTCCAGGGATGAGGGACTTCAGTTATGTGGATAGACTGGAGAAGCTGGGGTTGTTCTCCTTAGAGCAGAGAAGTTTGAGAGGAGATTTGATAGAGGTGTTCAAAATCATGAGGGGTCTAGACAGAGTAGATAGAGAGAAACTGTTCCCATTGGTGGAAGGGTCGAGAACCAGAGGACACAGATTTAAGGCAATTGGCAAAAGAACCAAAGGCGACATGAGGAAACACTTTTTTACACAGCGAGTGGTTAGGATCTGGAATGCACCGCCTGAAAGGGTGGAGGCAGACTCAATCAGGGCTTTCAAAAGGGAATTGGACAAGTACCTGAAGGAAAAATAATTGCCGGGCTACGGGGAAAGGACGAGGGAGTGGGATGAGCTGAAGTGCTCTTGCAGGGAGCTGGCACAGGCTCGATGGGCCGAACGTGCTGTAACCATCCTATGATTTTATGATTAAGAAACACTGGACACAACGTAGACTGAACCCTGACAACATCCTGGCTGTAGTACTGAAGACCTGCACACTAGACCTAGCCACCTTCACTTACCAACCAAGCTGTTTTGAGTGCAACTAACCCAACAATGTGGGAAAACTGCATAGGTGTGACTTATCCATAAAAAGCAGGACAAATCTAACCTGACCAATTATCAGCCTCCGTCAAATCATCAGTAAAGTAACAGAATAAGTCAATAGCAGTGCCATCAAGCTACACCTACTCACCAATAACCAATTCACTAATGCTGTGGTTCTGGCGGAACCTGAACCTTTATCACAGCCTTAATCCAAGAATGAGAAGTCGCACAACACCAAGTTATAGTCCAACAGTTTTATTTGAAATCACAAGCTTTCAAATAAAACTGTTGGACTATAACTTGGTGTTGTGCGACTTCTCACTTTTGTCCACCCCAGTCCAACACCGGCATCTCCGCATCTTAATCCAAGAATGAATGCTTTCATGTCCAATCAAGTATGGCATCACAGAGCCCAAGCAAAATTGAGGCCAATCAGGGTCGAGGAAAACCCTCCAGCAAATCAGACCTCACACAAAGGAAGATGGGCAATTTCCCAGTTCCAGCACATATTTGCAGCTACCTTCAGCCGATTCATCAATGACTTTCCCTCTGTCATAAGGTCAGGAGTGGGGTATTGCTGACGATTCCAGTGTTCCACTATTCCTCCAATAATGAATCAGCCAATAGAAGGATCTTCAGCAACATCCAGGCTTGGGCTGACCAGTGGCAGGTAACATAAATGCTAGACAAAAACCATTCTCCAACAGGATAAAAAGCCCATCCTCCTCCCCATGACATTCAAAGGCACCAGCGTTTTCATCCTGGGCATCACCACTGACCAAAAGCTTAATTGGACCAGCCACAACAATACCATGGCTACAAGAGCAAGGCAGAGACTGAGTATTTTGAAGAATGGTTCACCTCCTGGCCCCTCCAAGTTTCTCCACTATCTCCAGCTCAAGTCCTGAGTCTGATGAATACTCACCTGGATGGGTGTAGCTGCAACAGGCAAGATTCTCAGCATCCAGGACAAGACAATCCACTTCATCTGTCTCTGCCACTGAACTCAATATTCACCCACTTTACAACCATTGCATTGTGACTACAGAATATGCAATCTACAGGATGCAATGCAGCAACGCTCCAAGCTTACTCTGACAGCACCTCCCAGCCCTGTAACCTCTACCATCAAGATGGTCAAGAGCAGCAATATCATGGCAATACCATTGCCTCCAGTTTCTTCCAATCACTCACCAACCTGACATGGACACGTAAAATCATTCCTTCATAGTCGCTGGCGCAAAATTCTGGAATTCTTCAAAACTGATTGCTAACTACACTTTCTTCCTCCTCTGGCCTAATTCCACAAACTCAACGATGACTTCCTCGGATTCTGCATGCTTTGCCTCCTCGTGGTTATCATCCTTCTCAGATCGTACACACACCAATTCTGGAACCATGATCGGCACTGCAGCAGCTTCCCATGCTATCCACTTTGCTGCTGGTACTTCCACTACCTATTTCCATCCTGGATATTCCAAACTTGGCATTCTCGATGATGTTTTGGCACCTAAAAATTCTCCATTTAAATTCTCTACTTCAATCCCCTTTAGACACACTTCCTACGTGAACATACGTTGGTGGTATCTTATAGTTGATGCTGCTGCTTCTCCGATCTTGGCCAGATCAAAATGCTAGCCTCCTCCAATTCTGCTCCCATGTGCATCTTCTGAAGTTACTCTGGTGATGTCCTCTAGTACCACCTGCTCCACTTAATCCCATTTTGCTGTTCTTCCTCTTTTCATCTCCAATGCCGAGCCCCTTCAAATGGTTCAATGATGCAAACATCCTCCGACCCTAACTGTTCTGTCAATTAAATTATGATCCTAGAGCAATCAAGCTCTAATTGTAATAGTCTTAATTACAATGAGCAGTTCTGACGATGAAAGGTAAAGCAAAGGAAATACATCACCACCATTAAAATCTCCCAAAATACACTCTATATAGTTACGGCAATTTGAACACTACAGGAATTCACTTCCAACAATTCCCTACCCAAGACCATGGGAGTACCATCACTGCATTGGTTCAAGACCCGCCACCACTCGCTCAGGGCAAGTAGAAATGGGCAATAAATGTGACTGCACTAGCACGGATCACATCCCCAAAAATACTTAGATTGTTGGACAAGACAACATCTGTAAATACTCGCCTTTACCATGTAGAAAAAAACCGTAGAAAATCTTCTGCAAAAAATTCAGCCCACAACTATTACAAATATATCCTGCAGCAGTTTGTTTTGTTTTTTATGGGTGTGCACTAAGCTATTTTCATGAAATAATTCACTTTGTTGAAAGGTACAAGATTTGCAGAGAGAACACTCAGTACCCAAGCCATTACAAAGCAAAACTGTGTTCAAGGAAATGTGTCAGTACTCAATTATATTTTCTAATCAATCCAGCGTCTCTCTTCAGTAGTTTCTTCTGAACTACCTCTTCTTGTTAATTAACAAATTGACTGAAGTTACAGTTTTTCAAAACACAAAGCCAAACCGCTACCACAGCGACACAAACAAGCCAATATATCCAAGTCGACAAAAAGAGAAAATTGGCTCAGATCTTGTTGCTGCTTATGTTCTTCCCACAGTTGCAGTTTGAAACTCCTAAGACTTCAACTTCAGCACATAAACTGTTCAGCAGGACAAGTAATCCAGTTTTGAGCTAGCTGCATTGCACCATAATGTAGAGGAAGTTGGTGGTAAAAAGATATTCCTAGATGCTAAAACAAGCTTTGTAGCCTATTTCTTTAGACAGCACCTGTTTTTTCAAAATCAGTCTGCTGCAAATTACTGACGCTTTATTTTGCTGGTAGAGGTTCAGGTTGAAAGAATAAGCATTACTTTTAATGGTTTTGTACAACTTATGTCTCATTTTTTTCCATCACCTACCTAAACAGTCCAAAACAATTGGTCAATAATCTCTTAACAGGTAACAAACCAGTACTGGAAGTCACTTTGGCCAGCTAGGCAAGAAATGCTGGCATTGCCAGTGATCCAACGCAAAGGGTTGATTTAACTATGCACAGTTTAAGAGTAGTTACGGTACTTGACATTCAGAGCTGTCAGTTGTAATACAGTAATTTTCAATTAATTGCACGTCTACAATAGATTTATAACCCACTTTTCTACCATTTGCTGAATGCTTCAATTTAGGCCCGAGTCCAGACTGTGCAAAAGTTATACTCCTAATTTTTTTTTAATTGTATTTATCACCCCTCAACACACATACATCTTTTAAATGTTAAGTTTGCTTGTCACTAGTTTTCTCAAGAACTGTAACTTTTTCCCCAACAAAAACAAATTGAACAATTTAATAGGAGCTACAAATAGGGTAAAATTGCTGACTATTAAAAGCGTATGTCTTTAAATACCACCAGAGAAACTAGATGCAGCTCGTCACACATCCCATATCTTTTGGTACTATCAATTTGATAATAAGGAAATCAAAAATTGGATTTTCAAAAACTGGTCATCAATGATCATCGTGAGGGCAATGTTATTAAATAAAATTGGAAACCACCCAAAAGGAGGAATCCCTTCTCACTTACTTGAAATACAATTTGAAGAGCTGTGGTGAAGGATGTTCCAAACCAGAGCAGAGTCCACCCACTTGATTGCAGTGTACAATTTCTGCTTTGGATATGCATAAGGAATCACCAAATATAGGGACCGAATCAACACTGGGGACCATTAATGTACGAATTAAAGATAAATGGGGCTAATTCCTCCTAATCAGAAATAACCAATATTCCTACAGTTTTTCTACATGGTAGGCTCCCTCTAATGGCATATCAATTCTGGATGTCTTTTCTTTTTAATTTAGTGAAATATTCATTAGTAATTTTGTATGATTTATCAACTCATCTACAAATTCTGATATACCGTTAGCACTTCCAAAATATTCAATGAGTCAACTGCTCCATTAGACAAAGCCAGGTTTTCAGTTTCAAACTGCAGACATAGACCATATCAAATCTTTGAAGATTTGGGCTGCCATATTGCTTCACGCAAGCAGGAGAACAGAGTCAAAGGAAGAATTCAAGGAGTACAGGGCAGCAAGCTGTGGGAACCTAAAGCTCAATTGCAAGATCGGAGGCATGGAGGGGTACCGGACAAGAGATGCTGTTTCACAATGAAAGAGTAAGTAGATCTGTTAAACCACATTAGTCTTAATTAATCATTTAACACTTACCTTTCACCAGTCCTGTAACAAAATAACTGCAAATGCTGTTACTGAATTCCAACGCAGGAGTGCAACATTGTACCTGGACCAGAACAGGTATTTCCACAATGGAAGGACAGAAATAAACTTCATGGAAATTGTGATTAGGAATTACAAGAAAATATGTGACATAAACTAAGGTCCTGACACTGAGTAACTTTTAGCTTAATACGATTTAAATATTTGGCAATGTTGTACTTTAAAAAATAATGTATCTTCATGCTTCTGGAAAAATCTAGTATCTTCATTAATTATTGCTCAGTGAGTTTGCAAAATAAATTGCGCTTGTTTCTCAGAAGGGTGGCCCAGAGCAAAAAGAGGCAAAGTCACTCTTGTGCATCAGGGTGGTGCTCGCTGGGAGCAGGTTAGCCTGCCTACTTAGTGCAAAAATGAGAAGTCGCACAACACCAGGTTATAGTCCAACAGATTTATTTAAAATTACAAGCTTTCAGAGCTGTTCGCCCCTTCTTCAGGTAAAGTTACAATGAGTGAATCTACAAAAGTTCACAGAATATAAACACAGAAACTGCAGAAATACAATCTTTCCTTACATCAAAGACACACCAAGAGCACAGCCAAGACAAAGGAAAGATTGTATCTCTGCAGTTTCTGTGTTTATATTCTGTGAACTTTTGTAGATTCACTCATTGTAACTTTACCTGAAGAAGGGGCGATAGCTCCGAAAGCTTGTAATTTTAAATAAATCTGTTGGACTATAACCTGGTGTTGTGCGACTTCTCATTTTTGTCCACCCCAGTCCAACATCGGCATCTCCGCATCATTACTTAGTGCAGGTAACAGTGGTATGGAATCGGACACAACCCAGAGACAAATGGAAGACAGAAAATAACATTTTAAATTCCGTAGCTCCCCTAGTGGGGAAATGCACTGAGGCACCCAGACTTGATCTCCAGTCCGTTGCTAAGTAAGCTGCTCTCAGACAAGCAGGCTAGCATAGCCACACTGCAGTTAGGCTCAGTTCTACTGGGTGGGGGACTGATCTGGATTTTCCCTCCCAATCACTATTTAATGGCTCCTGATGGAATGGTACATGTGTGACCTCTGTTCCACCCAGCACGGCATTTACTGCTAGCTCTCCCAGAAGAACCTCTTTGCCCCGCATGATGCAATTTCCACTTCTACCTCTGAGGGTAAACCTCTCCCATCTTATATCGGTCCCTCTTTTCCACCCCACCCCTTCTTCTGGATCTCTTACTGCTCCTTTGTGAACAAGGCTCTCCGCAATTCATGACCTAATTCTGGACAGGTCCATTAATATCATGGTCAGACCAGTACAACATTCGGCGTCACCTCACATCAGAGGGTCACAAACAACTCCTAGGTCCTCGTCACCACTACCATGCCCCTTTGACTCCCTTCCCAACCTCAACTGAGGAGCTCAGATTTCCTTATCTCAAGCCTCTTGGCTTGCTTTGCAGCCCCATCAGCTCCCCTGCTTCAATAATTGGGAACTTCTATACTTTCCCTCCCCCCCCCCCCCCCCCAGACTAATTAGGCCTGTGTCCTCCATAAAACCAGCCCAAAAACTGCTTCAGCCCTCTACAAACCCAGCTTCCAAAGTCACCGTTCTTTGACCCAATGCTCACGGACACCAGCCCCTGCCACCATTCTTCCAGCATTATTCGCTTGTCTTCAAAATTACTGTCATCACTTGCCTCCTTAAACAGCTAATCGTAGAGCACGCACTCCTCTCCGACTTCTAAACTCTCCTTTCCTTTCCTCATCACCACCCAACTCCAAGTCCAGCTTTTATTCAGATCCTTCAGTAGGCTTCCCTCTGGTTACAGTACCCACGGCGCATTCTCTTGCCTTGTTCTCTGACCTTTGGTGCGGTCATCAACTCTATCTTTCTTCACAGCCTCGGTCTCAGTGGTCCAGCTCTGCTGCACCGCCATTTTGTGGTTCCATTCTCACTTTCCCTAAAGTAATGGACTTTCCTCCCATGCCCGAACAGTCACCTCCATCGTGCTCAAAGCTTCCATCGCTAGACCCTCCTGTTCCTCACATACACGCAGCTCTCAGGGACGTTATCCGTGGATACAACGTTAGCCTCCGTAGGTACACTGGCACCCAGTGTTATCTCTCTGCCGACACCCATGACTCCACGACTTTTGCCGTCATGGATAAGCCAGAACTTCCTCCAGTCCATTATTAAGACTGCCTATTTCCACAAGGCCTGCCTCATCCACACATGTCCCTTCCATGACTAATGTCTCCACATTCTCACCAGGCTCCCAAGCTGTACTCTATAAAATTTGCAACTCATCTCGATATCCACTGTCCGAATCCTGTGCCAGATCCCTGCACAGATTTCAAAACTGTCCTCCCCATCTACATGTCTGTCTAATAACCTTGCATCACCCTACCTCTGCAATCTCCTCCAGTCCTACAGAACCTTCCACTCTGCAAGTCTGTATCACTGTTCAATCACTGGTGACAGAACATTTGGTTTATGCTTGCATTTTGGAACTCCCTTCCAAATAACCAATGCTGCTCTACATTTCTCACCACGTTCAAAATCCAGCACTTTAAGTTTGACTTCAATCACCTCCCTCAACATTTCACCCAATTCTTGCCCATTGCCCCAACTCCCTCCCATTTTGTGAAACAGTTCACTAAGTTAAAAATACTATACAAGTTAGGGTTTTTATTATTAAGACAACAGCGACCTTGCAGCATTTTAGCATACCACAGACTAGCTGAGAAAGTACAGTAATGCTACAGATCATGAGGCCATGGAACTGCAGTCTGTTCCTCTATCTACTACAAGAGAGCTGCTCTGGTGGGACCTCAAATACTTAATGTTAAAAGTTAGCTGATTTAAATTATAAAATGTTTAATTTAGTAGAATATGATTCTATCAGCATTTCTACAATATATACACAAATTCTTTAAATAATGCTGCAGTAAGCAGTATTGATTTTGCAGCAGTCATTTTCCACGATCTAAGTTGGTGCAGTAACTTAAACTCCTGATACCAGTTCAAGCCTGCAGGGCCAGTGTCCGACACAAATCCCTCCACCCAGATTTAAAACGAACGCCAAAGTCAGAGCTGGGCTGAATTTTTATTTTCTGGGCTGGTGGGAATTTGACAAGAAAGCAATTCACCATCAAGCCTTAAGATGAGAAACTGCTTAGAGAGCAACGATTGGCTCCTGGAATGTCTATGAAATTATTTGAAGAGAGCAAACAGACCAGTGATCAGTTCTCCAAAAGAGTTACAGGAGAAACTACTGCAGACCTATTACAGTATGTTAGCCCACTTCTTTCAAGTACTGATTTTATTTTTTAAGTCAAATCATGAATAGTATGACACAAAATTCTTTTTCAGAAACTCCCGGAAAGGAAGAACATGCATTTTGGATTTCATGCTTGGTGTTTCTCAAGGCACAATCGAAGCGCACACATGCAGATCGCTTGTTGGCGTTACTCCAGCCAAGAAAATTAAAATGCCTGGGCAACTCAGTGCACCCAGTGAGCGTGGGATTTATTTCCAAAATCAGGAAGAGGAGCATTTATGTGATTCGTAAACCATGTTCAGATTTTTTTGAAATTCTTTGTTCTGCTTTTCCCCCAAATACTTGGATGAATAAACAGCACTTCAGAACTCGGGCTGCCATCTTACCCAAGTCCATAACCAGACAAGAGCAGCATCATGAAACACAAGTACAAAGTGAAGAAAAGAAATAGATTTAAGAGATCAGGTTTACATTTGCCAATTTCACACTTAAAATAGGAGTAAGTGGACAGCTCCCAGAACCGGCACAGGGATGAATCATCCTCTGCACTGTAAAATTCCTCAATTCTGAACACTGGACAGGTGACACTGCAGGTTGAAGCTACATCAACCGCATTAATGTCCAAGGGTACTTTTACGCGGCACAATACCAATAGAAAAGAGAGCGTCTTCAACTGACTTTTCTTCTGGGCTAAGGGCTACAGCCAATTAGCAGCACCGTAGAATAGTGGAAAGCAGCGCTCCAATGCTCTGCACAGCCAGGGAGGCACAAGATGGAAAAACCTCCCTTCACCATTCAGGGCAAATAAACACCCACCCCAGGGAATAAATATCTTCACCCCCCCCCCCCCCCCACACCCCGGGGAAATAAACACCCCAAGCCGTGGGAAATAAACACCCCAACCCCGGGGAAATAAACACCCCAACCCTGGGGAAATAATCCCCCCCCCTCCCGGGGAAAAAAATATCTTCACCCCCCCACACCCCGAGGAAATAAACATCTTCACCCCCCACCCCGGGGAAATAAACACCCCCACCCCGGGGAAATAAACACCCCCACCCCGGGGAAATAAACACCCCCACCCCGGGGAAATAAACACCCCCACCCCGGGGAAATAAACACCCCCACCCCGGGGAAATAAACACCCCCACCCCGGGGAAATAAACACCCCCACCCCGGGGAAATAAACACCCCAACCCCGGGGAAATAAACACCCCAACCCCGGGGAAATAAACACCCCAACCCCGGGGAAATAAACACCCCAACCCCGGGGAAATAAACACCCCAACCCCGGGGAAATAAACACCCCAACCCCGGGGAAATAAACACCCCAACCCCGGGGAAATAAACACCCCAACCCCGGGGAAATAAACCCCCCAACCCCAAATAAACCCCCCAACCCCAAATAAACCCCCCAACCCCGGGGAAATAAACATCCCAACCCCGGGGAAATAAACACCCCAACCCCGGGGAAATAAACACCCCAACCCCGGGGAAAGAAACATCTTCCCCCCCCCCCCCGGTGAAAATAAACCCTTCTCCTCCTCCCCCCACCCGGGGAATAAGGCCCCCCGGGGGGAGAGCGGGGGTTGGGGGTTGGGGGTCAGTCAGGGCGCGGGCCCCGAGCCGCTCACTCGGTCAGTGGCTCAGCAACAATGGCCAAAACCCGCGGGGGGGGGGGGTGGGGAGAGAGAATCACCCCCCCCCCCATCTCCCCCCTCACCGCCCGCTCCCGCTCCCTCTCCCTCTCCCGCTCTCTCCCTGAGGTAAACTCTCGCCGCCCCCGCGGACTGGGCTCGGCCGCAGGCCCGGCCGCCATCTTGTGGAAGCTTCTAGATGCGGGAGAGAGAGAGGAGAGAGAGAGAGAGAGAGGCGGCTTCACCCTCGCTCCGCGGCCCGGGGCCGGGCTCCCCCATTCCCGGCCGGGCTGTCCCTCTCCCTCTCCCCGCTCACCCCCCGGGCCGGGTAGGGCCGGGCCTACCTGCAGGGTGCGGGGGTGCTGTGTGTGGGGTGGGTGCGGTGCCGGCCCCTCGCTCACTCGCTGTGTCTCGCGCTCTCTCTCTCTCTCCCGCTGTCCGCCGCTCGCGCTCCTCCCGCCGCGGACTCCAGGCCCCGCTGTCGAGCGCCGCGCAGATCGAGCGACGTCAGCCCGCGCCGCCGCCGCCACCCGGCCTCTACGCAGTCAGCGCAATCGAGCCCCGATCCCTCCCTCCCTGCCTGCCCTGCAGATGGCAACTCAGCCCAATCCACAATCATCACCTAGACAAAAGTGAGAAGTCGCACAATACCAGGTTATAGTCCAACAGTTTTATTTGAAATCACAAGCTTTCGGAGCTGCTGCTCCTTCGTCAGGTGAAGTGAAGGAATACAAATGGGCAAAGCATATATAGACAGAGAACAATGCCTGTGCAGCGTACAATGTCAGACGACTACAGTTAATCTTTCAGACTGCCTCTTATCACACCTCGGCAGAGAGACAATCAGGTCAGTCAGGAAGACTGTGATAAAAGGCAGTCAGAAAGATTAACTGTAGTCGTCTGACATGGCCTTCATAGCAAGGGGATTTGAGTACAGGAGTAGGGAGGTGATGCTACAGTTGTACAGGGCCTTGGTGAGGCCACACCTGGAGTATTGTGCGCAGTTTTGGTCTCCTAACTTGAGGAAGGACATTCTTGCTATTGAGGGAGTGCAACGAAGGTTCACTAGATTGATTCCTGGGATGGCCAGACTGACATATCAAGAAAGGCTGGATCAACTGAACTTGTATCCTCTGGAGTTCAGAAGAATGAGGGGGGATCTTATAGAGACGTTTAAAATCCTGACTGGTTTAGACAAATTAGATGCGGGCAGAATGTTTCCAATGTTAGGGGAAACTAAAACCAGGGGTCACAGTCAAAGGATAAAGGGGAAGCCATTTAAGACTGAGATGAGGAGGAACTTCTTCACCCAGAGAGTGGTGAATCTGTGGAATTCTCTACCACAGAAGGTTGTTGAGGCCAGTTCGCTAAATATATTCAAAAGGGAGTTAGATATAATACTCACAACTAGGGGGATCAAGGGGTATGGCGAGAAAGCAGGAATGGGGTACTGAGGTAGCATGTTCAGCCATGAACGCATTGAATGGCGGTGCAGGCTCGAAGGACCGAATGGTCTACTCCTGCACCTATTTTCTATGTTTCTATGTATGCTGCACAGGCATTGTTCTCTGTCTATATATGCTTTGCCGATTTGTATTCCTTCACTTCACTTGACGAAGGAGCAGCAGCTCCCAAAGCTTGTGATTTCAAATAAAACTGTTGGACTATAACCTGGTGTTGTGCGACTTCTCACTTTTGTCCACCCCAGTCCAACACCGGCATCTCCGCATCATCACCTAGACAGGCAGGAGCCCTGGTTACACCACACCTGGGGCACAAGGCAGGAGTTGTGATGGAATACTCTCCACTTGCCTGGATGAGTTGCAGCTCCAACAACACGCAAGATAAATACATTTTTGGACTCTAGGGGAATCAAGGGATATGGGGCTAGTGCAGGAAAGTGGAGTTGAGCTCGATGATTAGCCATGTTCTTGTTGAATGACGGAGCAGGCTCGAGGGGCCGTATGGCCGACTCCTGCTCCTAATTCTTATGTTCAAGACGCTCGACACCATCCAGGACAAAGCAGCCCGCTTGATTGGCACCCCATCCACCACCTTAAACATTCACTCCCTCCACCACCGGCGTACCGTGGCTGCAGTGTGTACCATCTACAAGATGCACTGCAGCAACACGGTGGCATAGTGGTTAGCACTGGTGCCTCACAGCGCCAGGGACCCGGGTTCGAATCTGACCTCGGGTGACTGTCTGTGTGGAGTTTGCACATTCTCCCCGTGTCTGCGTGGGTTTCCTCCGGGTGCTCCGGTTTCCTCCCACAGTCCAAAAATGTGCGGGTTAGGTTGATTTGGCTATGATAAATTGACCCTTAGTGTTAGGGGGGGATTAAATATGTGGGGTTATGGGGATAGGATGGGATATGTTCGGGGGAATTAAATACGTGGGGTTACGGGGGTAGGGTGGGATATGTGTACTGTGGGGATTAAAGCAGGGACAGGGTACTGGATTTGGATGATCAGCCATGATCGTATTGAATGGTGGAGCAGGCTCGACGGGCCGAATGGCCTACTCCTGCTCCTAGATTCTATGTTTCTAACTCGCCAAGGCTCCTTCAGCAGCACCTCCCAAACCCGCCACCTCTTCCACCTAGAAGGACAAGGGCAGCAGGCGCATGGGAACATCACCACCTCCAAGTTACCCTTCAAGTCACACACCATCCTGACTTAGAAGTATATCGCCGATCCTTCATCGTCGCTGGGTCAAAATCCTGGAACTCCCTCCCTAACAGCACTGTGGGAGCACCTTCACCACACGGACTGCAGCGGTTCAAGAAGACGGCTCACCACCACCTTCTCGAGGGCAATTAGGGATGGGCAATAACTGCTCGCCTTGTCAGTGACACCTACATCCCATAAACTTTGATATAGCACCTTTCACAACCTCAGGACGTCTCAAAGTGCCTTTCAGACAATTAAGTACTTTTGAAGTTTAGTCACTGTTGTAATGTAGGAAGCACGGCAGCCAATTTACGCACAGCAAGATCCCACAAACAGAAATGTGATAAAGACCAGACTTAAAGGCAAAACATAGGAACAGGAGGAGGCCATTCAGCCCCTCGAGCCTGTTACACAGGAACAGGAGGAGGCCATTCAGCCCCTCGAGCCTGTTACACAGGAACAGGAGGAGGCCATTCAGCCCCTCGAGACTGTTACACAGGAACAGGAGGAGGCCATTCAGCTCCTCGAGCCTGTTACACAGGAACAGGAGGAGGCCATTCAGCTCCTCGAGCCTGTTACACAGGAACAGGAGGAGGCCATTCAGCTCCTCGAGCCTGTTACACAGGAACAGGAGGAGGCCATTCAGCAACTCGAGCCTGTTACACAGGAACAGGAGGAGGCCATTCAGCCCCTCGAGCCTGTTACACAGGAACAGGAGGAGGCCATTCAGCCTCTCGAGCCTGTTAAATAGGAACAGGAGGAGGCCATTCAGCCTCTCGAGCCTGCTCCGGCATTCAATAAGATCATGGCTAAACTGTACCTCATTCCACTTACACATCTCTAATCCATAAGCATTAGCATTCAGTCCTACAGCCCCATTTAACACACTATAACCTCTGGAGTCCCACTGACACACCAAATACCACACCGAAACACCAAATATCGCACCGACACACCAAATATCACTCCCACACACCAAATATCACACTAACACACCAAATATCACACCCACACACCCAATCACGAAATACCACACCCACACACCAAATATCACACCGACAAACCAAATATCACACCCACACACCAAATACCACACCGACACACAAAATATCACACCGACAAACCAAATATCACTCCCACACACCAAATACCACACCGACAAACCAAATATCACACCCACACACCAAATATCACACCCACACACCAAATACCACACCGACACACCAAATACCACACCGACACACAAAATATCACACCCCCACACCGACACACCAAATACCACACCGACACACCAAATACCACACCGACACACCAAATATCACACCGACAAACCAAATATCACTCCCACACACCAAATACCACACCGACACACCAAATATCACACTAACACACCAAATATCACACCCACACACCAAATACCAGACCCACACACCAAATACCACACCGACACATAAAAATACCACACCCACACACCAAATAACACACCGACACACAAAATACCACACCCACACACCAAATATCTCACCGACACACCAAATACCACACCGACACATCAAATATCACACCGACACATCAAATATCTCACCGACACACCAAATACCACACCGACACATCAAATATCTCACCGACACACCAAATACCACACCGACACACCAAATACCACACCGACACATCAAATATCACACCGACACATCAAATGCAACACTGACACACCAAACATCACACCGACACACCAAATATTACACCAATACATCAAATATCACCGACACACCAAATACCACACCCACACACCAAATATCACATCGACACATCAAATGCAACACTGACACACCAAATATCACACCCACACACCAAACATCACACCGACACACCAAATACGACACCGACACATCAAATATCACACCGACACACCAAATACCACACCGACACATCAAATATCACACCGACACACCAAATACCACACCAACACATCAAATACCACACCGACACATCAAATATCACACCGACACACCAAATACCACACCGACACATCAAATATCACACCGACACGCCAAATACGACACCGACGCCTCAAATATCACACCGACACACCAAATATCACACCGACACACCAAATACCACACCGACACACCAAATGCCACACCGACACACCAAATCCACACCGACATACCAAATATCACACCGACACACCAAATACCACACCGACCCACCCGCCTGGTATAAAAGGAAGACAGATATTGTTCATAATCTGTTGAAGTTGGAACACTCAGGTATCAGGGATCAGGGATTCTCCTGAAAAAGCACGCTGGCACTTTGTTGCGTATTTTAACACTGGTTTTAAAATCAAGGGCAGTGGAAGGTCATACAAACTCATTAAGCATCTGTCAGCTCATATTGACGCCACTAATGGTCAGGCTGTAAACACATACCAGTTAGAGCAGTGCAGGGCCAGCAGACCAAGGCTATACGGGCAGGGGCTGTGAGGTTCGACACTGGCAAGGAGCCTGACTGTGCATGAACCGGGGCTGCAGTGCTGTAGCACAATCCCCACCCTTGCCTCCGTCTGCTGAGGCTTTACACCAGCTGTGGAACTGTGCAGTTTCTGCCCTATACTGCTAGCTGCACATTGCTCTGTGGGCAGGGGAAGCAGTCTAACGTTGATCTCTGGGTATTCATGGCAGGCATTTTACATCAAAAGGAAGCTAAAACACTTTTGCATCAAGACAGAACCTGCAGACTGCAATACGACTGCAGTACGACTGTGATATGACTGTGAAAAGAGACCCAGCCTGTTCATCCTTTCCTGATATCATCCTTGTAAATCTTCTCTGCACCCTCTCCAGTGCCTCTATATCCTTTTTATAATACGGCGACCAGAATTGTACGCAGTACTCCAAGTGTGGTCTAACCAGGGTTCGATACAAGTTTAGCATAACTTCACTACTTTTCAATTCTATCCCTCTAGAAATAAACCCGAGTGCTTGGTTTGCTTTTTTTAATGGCCTTTTTAGCCTGCATCGCAACTTTTAGTGATTTGTGTATTTCTACTCCCACATCCTTTTGCTCGTCAACCCCACTTAGATTCTTATTTTCCAATTAATATGTGACCTCCTTATTTTTTTTATATGTCTTTATATATATCAGACTGTCCTGCCTTTAGTATTAAAAAAGGAATGAGGGACAGTAAAAGTAAGATGGGAGAAGGCTCGTGTGGAGCATAAACAGCGGCATGGACCAGTTGGGCCGAATGGCCTATTTCTGTGCTGTCGATTCTATGTAATTCTATGTAAAGGACAGTCAGTTACTGCTGGTCTTTCCTGGCTGTGACTTTCCAGAAAGCAGGGATTTATAGAAACATAGAAAAATCAGAGCAGGAGTCGGTCATTCGGCCCTTCGAGCCTGCTCCGCCATTCAGTGAGATCATGGCTGATCTTCTGCCTCAACTCCATTCACCGGCCCTATCGCCATATCCCTTGATGCCCTTACTAGTCAGAAATCTATCGACTTCCGTTTTGAATATACCCAATGACTCAGCCTCCACAGCCCTCTGGGGTAGAGAATTCCAAAGATTCACCACCCTCTGTGTGAAGAAATTTCTTTTCATCTCAGTCCTGAATGGCCTACCCTTTATCTTGAGAAGTCGCACAACACCAGGTTATAGTCCAACAGCTTTATTTGAAATCACAAGCTTTCGGAGCGCTGCTCCTTCATCAGGTGAAGTGAAGAGATGCATATAGGCACAGCATATATAGTCAGAGAACACTGCCAGATGATTACAGTTAATCTTTCCAACTGCCCTTTATCACACCTCGGCAGAGAGATAATCACGGCAATCAAAGGTGTGGATGGTGTCCAAACAGGTCAGTCAGGAAAACATTACATCAAAGACAATGAGGTGGGGTCACAAGGGGTCAAATGTGGCAGATGTTGGGGTCTGTATGGAAAACAAAAAACTTTTTTTGCTGGAAATCACAGCAGGTCCGGCCGCATCTGTGTAGAGAGAACAAGCCAACAACGACTCGAGTCTGGATGACTCTACGTCAGGTGGGGTTACATGTAGCGTGACATGAACCCAAGATCCCGGTTGAGGCCGTCCTCATGGGTGCGGAACTTGGCTATCAGTTTCTGCTCGACGATTTTGCGTTGTCGTGTGTCTCGAAGGCCGCCTTGGAGAACGCTTACCCGAAGATCGGAGGCTGAATGTCCTTGACTGCTGAAGTGTTCCCCGACTGGGAGGTAACACTCCTGCCTGGCGATTGTTGCGCGGTGTCCGTTCATACGTTGTCGCAGTGTCTGCATGGTCTCGCCGATGTACCATGCTCCGGGGCATCCTTTCCTGCAACGTATCAGGTAGACAACGTTGGCCGAGTCACATGAGTATGTACCATGTACCTGGTGGGTGGTGTCCTCACGTGTGATGATGGTATCTGTGTTGATGATCTGGCATGTCTTGCAGAGGTTGCCGTGGCAGGGTTGTGTGGTGTCGTGGTCGCTGTTCTCCTGACAGCTGGGTAATTTGCTGCGAACGATGGTCTGTTTGAGGTTAGGCGGCTGTTTGAAGGCGAGTAGTGGAGGCGTGGGGATGGCCTTAGCGAGGTGTTCGTCGTCATCGATGACATGTCGAAGGCTGCAAAGAACATGGCGTAGTTTCTCCGCTCCGGGGAAGTACTGGATGACGTAGGGTACTCTGTTGGTTGTGTCCCGTGTTTGTCTTCTGAGAAGGTCTATGCGATTTTTCGCTGTGGCCCGTCGGAACTGTCGATCGACGAGTCGAGCGTCATATCCCGTTCTTACGAGGGCGTCTTTCAGCGTCTGTAGGTGTCCATCGCGTTCCTCCTCGTCTGAGCAGATCCTGTGTATTCGCAGGGCTTGTCCATAGAGGATGACTTCTTTAACGTGGTTAGGGTGGAAGCTGGAGAAGTGGAGCATCGTGAGGTTGTCCGTGGGCTTGCGGTAGAGTGAAGTGCTGAGGTGTCCGTCTTTGATGGAGATTCGTGTGTCCAAGAATGAAACTGATTCTGAGGAGTAGTCCATGGTGAGTTTGATGGTGGGATGGAACTTGTTGATGTTATCGTGTAGTCTTTTCAGTGATTCTTCGCCATGGGTCCATAGGAAGAAAATGTCGTCGATGTATCTGGTGTATAGCGTTGGTTAGAGGTCCTGTGCAGTGAAGAAGTCTTGCTCGAACTTGTGCATGAAGATGTTGGCGTATTGGGGTGCGAATTTGGTCTCCATGGCTGTTCCGTGTGTTTGGGTAAAAAACTGGTTGTCGAAGGTGAAGACATTGTGGTCAAGGATAAAGCGGATGAGTTGTAGGATGGCGTCTGGAGATTGGCTGTTGTTGGTGTTCAGTACTGAGGCTGTCGCAGCGATGCCGTCATCGTGGGGGATACTGGTGTAGAGTGCCGAGACGTCCATCATGGCGAGGAGTGTTCCTGGTTCAACTGTTTTTTTGTTTTCCATACAGACCCCAGCATCTGCCACATTGTCTTTGATGTAATGTTTTCCTGATTGACCTGTTTGGACACCATCCACACCTTTGATTGCCGTGATTGTCTCTCTGCCGAGGTGTGATAAAGGGCAGTTAGAAAGATTAACTGTAATCATCTGGCAGTGTTCTCTGACTATATATGCTGTGCCTATATGCATCTCTTCACTTCACCTGACGAAGGAGCAGCGCTCCAAAAGCTTGTGATTTCAAATAAAGCTGTTGGACTATAACCTGGTGTTGTGCGACTTCTCACATTTGTCCACCCCAGTCCAACACCGGCATCTCCGCATCATGTCTTTATCTTGAGGCTGTGGCCCCTGGTTCTAGACTCCCCAGCCAAGGGAAACATTCTCCCAGCATCCACCCTATCAAGCCCGGTAATAATTTTGTATGCTTCAATGAGATCCCCTCTCATTCTTCTGAATTCAAGAGAATACAGGCCTAGTTTACTCAATCTCTTCTCATATGACAGTCCCGCCATCCCAGGAATCAATCTCGTGAACCTTCGTTGCACTCCCTCTATGGCAAGTATATCCTTCCTTAGGTAAGGAAACCAAAATTGTACACAGTACTCCAGGTGTGGTCTCACCAAGGCCCTATATAATTGGAGTAAGACTTCTTTACTCCTGTACTCAAATCCTCTTGTAATGAAGGCCAGCATACCATTTGCCTTCCTAATGGTTTGCTGCACCTGCACATTCACTTTCAGTGACTCATGTACAAGGACACCCAGGTCCCTTTGAGCATCTGCATTCCCCAATCTTTCACCATTTAGGAAATACTCTGCCTTTCTGTTTTTTCTACCAAAGTGGATAACTTCACATTTATCCACATTATATTCCATCTGCCATGTTCTCGCCCACTCACTGAGCCTGTCGAGATCCCCTTGAAGCCTCTTCACATCCTCTTCACAACTGACACTGCGACCTAGCTTTGTATCATCATCAAATATGGAAATGTTACATTTAGTCCCCTCATCTAAATCATTGATATAGATTGTGAATAGATGTGGCGCCTTATCGCATCTCTTGGGGGTGGGTGGGGGGGGTTGGGGGGGTGGGCGGGAGTGGGTTGAATTTAAGCAGAGGATGCTGTCTGTGCTGACTTCGGCTGAAGCGATGCCGAAACCCCCTGGGAAGTGGTGTAGAGGGTGTTTTCCCCCGGGGTTTCTGCATCTCTTCCACCAACGATGAGTAGGATTATCGCTCAGAAACTCGGCAAACGGCAGTGCCTGGAAGATCCATCAGGGTTTCTCGCGATCGCCCACCATAACTCCAGCGGGAACCCCGGGAGAAACGGCACAAGCGGCCGCTCACGCATTTTACGGGGATTCCCGTCGACCTCCTGTGGGAGGTGAAGGGGAACTTGAGGGAGAAACGCCCCGAGATTGGCCCTAAATGTGTCCGCAAAATGGAGTCAGTCGTCAGACCGCATGCTGGGAAAGGGAAGGGCTAATGCTCAACAAACCATGGAGACCTTATAAAAACAAAACATTCAACAACTCGCATTTACATTGCGCCTTTAACGTAGTAAAACGTCCCAGGGCGCTTCACAGGAGCGTTAACAAAATTTGACACTGAGCCACATAAGGAGATATTAGGACAGGTGACCAAAACCTTGGTCAAAGAGGGAGGTTTTAAGGAGCATCTTAAAGGAGATGAGAGAGGCGGAGAGGTTTAGGGAGGGAATTCCAGAGCTTGGGGCTTCGGCAGCTGAAGGCACGGCCACCAATGGGGGAGCGATGGAAATCGGGGATGCTCAAGAGGCCAGAATTGGAAGAGCGCAGACATCTGGGAGGGTTGTGGGGCTGGAGGAGGTTCCAGAGATAGGGAGGGGCGAGGCCATGGAGGGATTTGAAAACAAGGATGAGAATTTTAAAATCAAGGTGTTGCTGGACCGGGAGCCAATGTAGGTCAGCGAGCACAGGGGTGATGGGTGAACTGGACTTGGAGCGAGTTAGGATACCAGGGATAGAAGACAAGCCCTCAGGATCACAGGCCCAGCGATGGCTCATTAAGGAACAGATAAAGATAACAACATAAGAATTAGGAGCAGGAGTCGGCCATATGGCCCCTCGAGCCTGCTCCGCCATTCAATAAGATCATGGCTGATCATCGACCTCAACTCCACTTTCCCACCCTATCCCCATATCCCTTGATTCCCCTAGAGTCCAAAAATCTATCGATCTCAGCCTTGAATATACTCAACGACTGAGCATCACAGCCCTCTGGGGTGGAGAATTCCAAAGATTCACCACCCTCTGAGTGAAGAAATTCCTCCTCATCTCAGTCTTAAATGGCCGACCCCTTATCCTGAGATTATGCCCCCTAGTTCTAGACTCTCCAGCCAGGGGAAACAACCTCTCAGCATCTACCCTGTCAATGCCCCTCAGAATCTGATATGTTTCAATGAGATCACTTCTCATTCTTCTAAACTCTAGAGACTAAAGGCCCATTCTACACAATCTCTCATCATAGGACAACCCTCTCATTCCCAGGAATCAATCCAGTGAACCTTCGCTGCACTCCCTCTAAGGCAAGTATACCCTTCCTTAGATAAGGAGACAAAAACTGTACACAATACTCCAGGTGTGGTCTCACCAAGGCCCTGTATAACTGTAGCAAGATTTCTTGCCTTATGTGGTCTTGTGTGAGATACCTTCATTAGCAAAGAGTCCAGGGAGTAAACGGTTGAATTGGCATGTCACGGTGCCAGTGCTTCATTGATGTGGAGGTCATCAGGGACACCAACAGGGCTGTATGAGGTGATTGACACCAGAACTCAGTGAGTCGCACCCTCGCCTCCGAGTCAGAAGGCTGTGGGTTCAAGCCACACTCTGGAGACCTGAGCACATAATCTAGGCTGACACTCCAGTGAAGTACTGAGGGAGTGCGGCACTGTTGGAGAGGCCATCTTTCGGGTGGATGTAAAAGATCCCACGGGCACTATTTTGAAGAAGAGCAGGGGAGTTCTCCCCGGTGTCCTGGCCAATATTTATCCCCCAACCAACATCACTAAAACAGATTATCCAGCCTTTATTTCATTACTGTTTGTGGGAGCTTGCTTTGCGCAAATTGGTTGCTGCATTTCCTACATTACAACAGTGACTACACTTCAAAAGTACTTCATTGGCTGTAAAGCGCTTTGGGATGTCCTGAGGTCATGAAAGGCGCTATAGAAATGCAAGTCTTTCTTTCATTGAATACACACCACATTTCATTTTCCAATTTTAATGTGAGGGGAATCATAGAATCCTACAGCACCGAAGGAAGCCATTCGGCCCATCGTGCCTGTGCCGGCTCTTTGAAAGAGCTCTCCAATTAGTCCCACTGCCCCCTGCTCTTTCCCTATAGCCCTGCACATTTTTCCCTTCAAGTATTTATCCAATTCCCTTTTGAAAGTTATTATTAAATCTGCTTCCACCACCCTTTCAGGCAGCGCATTCCAGATCACAACAACTCGCTGTGTAAAAAGAATTCTCTTCGTCTCGCCTCTGTCTCTTTTGCCAATCACCTTAAATCTGCGTCCTCTGGTTACCGACCCTCCTGCCACTGGAAACAGTTTCTCCTTATTTACTCTATCAAAACCCTTCACAATTTTGAACACCCCTATTAAATCTCCCCTTAACCTTCGCTGCTCTAAGGAGAACAACCCCAGCTTCTCCAGTCTCTTCTCGTAACTGAAGACCCTCATCCCTATTCTGGTAAACCTCCTCTGCACCCTCTCCAAGGCCTGGACATCCTTCCTAAAGTGCGGTGCCCAGAATTGGCCACAACACTCCAGCTGAGGCCTAACCTGTGAAGAGTCAAGGCATGGGGGAAAGAAAGTTTGGGGGAGGGGAGAAGGTCCTCAGTTTCTAGGCCCTGTGAAAGAGTTAATCAGAGACAGTGCAATTTCAGCAGAGTGAGGACCCTGGGAGGAGCAGAGTTTGAGGCGGGTATATGGAGATTTGAAGGGAGTTCAGACGGCATCTCCGACAGTGCAGCACTCCCTCAGTACTGGCAGTGGGAGCAGTAGGATTGGTAAAATGAGCACGAGACAGGTTGCAATGCAGAGCAATGCTGAAACCCTCATCCATGCCTTTGTTACCTCTAGACTTGACTATTCCAACGCACTCCTGGCCGGTCTCCCACATTCCATCCTCCGTAAACTTGGTCATCCAAAACTCAGCTGCCCCGTGTCCTAACTCGCACCAAGTCCCGTTCACCCATCACCCCTGTGCTCGCTGACCGACATTGGCTCCTGGTTAAGCAGTGCCTCGATTTTAAAATTCTCATCCTTGTTTTCAAATCCCTCCTCGCCCCTCCCTATCTCTAATCTCCTCCAGCCTCACAACCCTCCGAGACCTCTGCGCTCCTCTAATTCTGGTCTTTTGAGCATTCCCGATTTTAAACTCTCCACCATTGGCTGCCGTGCTTTCAGCTGCCTGGGCCCTAAGCTCTGGAATTCCCTCCCTAAACCTCTCTGCCTCTCTCTCTCCTCCTTTAAGAAGCTCCTTAAAACCGACCTCTTTGACCCAAGCTTTTGATCACCTGCCCTAATACCTCCTTATGTAGCTCGGTGTCAAATTTTGTTTGGTAATCGCTCCTGTGAAACGCCTTGGGATGTTTTAGTATGTTAAAGGCGCTGTATAAATACATTGTTGTTGTTAAAGTGGTTGTAGGATTTGGGTGAGAGGAATCACCCAGCAGAGGGAGTCCTTCTCTCTTGTATCCTGTCCGGGGCATGAGACAGGTGTTAGACGGGCCTCCACTGTGCAATGGGAGGGCCAGTGGGTTACAGTTAGTTGCTGACCTGTCACCTCTGGGGCCTGTGTTCAAATCCATCCCAGACTAAAATTCTCTCACATCTCCTGGCTCGGCACATTCTCTCTGTGTGAGGGGTTTTGCCCGTCTCACACTCGCTACTTGTGGGCACAAAACTCTCCCCAATTCTACACATGGGTCGTTGTCAGTATTAAAGCGGGATATGTATCTGCTGTAGCAGATTTCAATGTGGGCACGGTTGGATCCGGGGAGGGGGGAATCAGCCAGGCTTCCCTCTCCTAACCACTAACCAGCTGGAAAATGTGTCTGTGCGTGTGAGTGTCGGATTAGAACAGGATCAAACTTGACCATGAGGTGGTTTCATTGGTACGGTCGTGCAGCGGTTATGTTACTGGACTGATATTCCCGTAGACCGTGAGTTCAAATGTCACCATGGGCCGTCTGAGAATTTGAAATCAGTTTTAAAACGATCTGGGAATAAAGATCTGGTGTCAGTAAAAGTGACGGTGAAGCTGTCGGATTGTTGATAAAAACTGAACTGGTTTCACTGATGTCCTTCAGGGAAGGAAACCCGCCGTCCTTACCCGGTCTGGGCCTGTATGTGACTCCAGACCCACACCAGCGTGGTTGACTCTTAACTGCCCTCTGATGTGGCCGAGCGAGACACTCAGTTATATCAATCGGGACGGGCAATAAAATGCCGGCCTTCCCAGCGATGCCCGCATCCGGAAAATTAATTTTGAAAAAAGCCAACAATCGCCATCCGGGGGCAAGTGGGTGAGGTATTGAGGGTCTTGGGCTAGCAGTAAATAGAAAGACTTGCATTTCTATAGCGCCTTTTACAACCTTATGACGTCCCAAAGCGCTTCACAGCCAATTAAATACTTTTTGTTTTGAAATGCAGTCACTGTTGTAATGTAGGAACTGCAGCAGTCCATTTGCGCACAGCAAGCTCTCGCAAATAGCAATGTGATGATGACTAGTTAATATAATTTTAGTGATGTTGGTTGAGGTATAATATTGGCCCAGGACACCGGGGAGAACTCCCCTGCTTTTCTCCGCAACAGTGGCCGTGGGATCTTTTACATCCACCTGAGAGGGCAGGCGAGGACCCGGTTTAACGTCTCATCCAAAAGACGGACCCTCCGACAGTGCGGCGCTCCCTCAGTACTGCCCCTCCGACAGTGCAGCGCTCCCTCAGTACTGCCCCTCCGACAGTGCAGCGCTCCCTCAGTACTGCCCCTCCGACAGTGCAGCGCTCCCTCAGTACTGTCCCTCCGACAGTTCGGCGTTCCCTCAGTACTGCCCCTCCGACATGCCCTCCGACAGTGCAGCGCTCCCTCAGTACTGCCCCTCCGACAGTGCGGCGCTCCCTCAGTACTGCCCCTCTGACAGTGCGGCGCTCCCTCAGTACTGCACTGGGAGTGTCAGCCTGGATTACGTGCTATGAAACTGTAGCCCAGTACAAGTACAAGTGAGTCGTGGCCCCGAGATAGAGTAAGGCAGGGGCTCTTCATGAGCCCTGGAGGCTCGTTTCACGCGAATCCATTTTTACCAGTCTGAAGGCAGGAGAGATTAGCGTGACAGCGGTACGATTCCAATTGGTGTTAAGTTTCCCGGCAGCTGAGGTTTCAGCAGAGTCCCAGGCTGAAGGTCAGTAACACAGGTTTCATCAGCTGCCGTGCAGTCTGGGCGCTAATTATTTTACAAACGGTCAGCATCACACGTCATATAGAAATAAACAGCTCTTATAATGTGTGCTATTAAAATATGTACAGATGTAATACATCCCGCTCATGACTCTGATATCACTGCAGGAGAATGTTGTCTTATCCGTTCCTCACTCTTGCTTCTATTTGCACCGCACTCTCTAATTAATGAGGCCCTCAGGGGCTGGTCGGGTACATGTCCCTATCGGGCTGCCTTGGCTGTGCGTCAGGAATGACGGTAAACATGAGAAGCCCCCAGGAAACAAGAGGGGAAATAGTCGAGGCTCTGCTTAATATTTGTAGTTGCTCCATAGCAGTGGACCTGAGGGTGGGAGGAATGGATGGCAACTGTTATCCTGAGACTTAAAGAAAGAAAGGCTCGCATTTCTATCGCGCCTTTCACCTCCTCAAGACGTCCCAAAGCGCTTTACAGCCAATGAGGTACTTTTTGAAGTGGAGTCACTGTTGTAATGTGGGAAACACGGCAGCCCATTTGCGCACAGCAAGCTCCCACAAACAGCAATGTGGTAATGACCAGATAATCTGTTTTTTAATGATATTGGTTGAGGGATAAATATTGGCCCCAGGACACCGGGGAGAACTCCCCTACTCTTCTTCAAAATAGTGGCAGTGGGATCTTTTACGTCCACCTGAGAGAGAGCAGACGGGGCCTCGGTTTAATATCTCATCCGAAAGACAAAAGGAAAGGAGCGAGGGAGGAACCTGCTAATTGTAGACCAGTTCGCCCAACATCCGAGGTGGGGCAAATGCCTATCACCATCGCATGGGTTACAAGGATTACATCCAATTCCACAGTATTTACAACACAAAAACAGGCCATTCGACCCAACTGGTCCGTGCCGGTGTTTATGCTCCACTCGAGCCTCCTCCCACCCTACTTCATCTCACCCCATCAACATATCCTTCTATCCTTTCTCCCTCGTGTGTTTATCTAACTTCCCCTTAAATGCATCTCTGCTCTTCGCCTCAACCACTCCCTGTGGTAGCGAGTTCCACAATCTCACCACTCTCTGGGTAAAGAAGGTTCTCCTGAATTCCCTACTGGATTTATTAGTGACTATCTTATATTAATGGCCCTTAGTTCTAGTTTCCCCCACAAGTGGAAACATCTTCTCTCTGTCTACCCTATCAAACCCTTTCATAATCTTAAAGACCTCTATCTGGTCGCCCCCTCATCCTTCTCTTTTCTAGAGAATAGAGCCCCAGCCTGTTCAATCTTTTCCTGATAGTTATATCAATGCTATGAATGCTGATCTAAAAAGCGCACAGGCCTATTCGGGATCCTCACAATGGATTTAGAAGCAATGGGTCATGCCTCATGATTGTGTTGGTATTCTTTGAGGACATACCCAACCAAGTAGATGAGGGCCGATAGAATTCTCTACGATTTTAGGAAGGCATTAGATAAAGTTCCCAATGTGAGGTTTTTAAAGAATGTTAAGGCACATGGATTTGATTGCAAAATAGCTAGCTGGACTGAATACTGGTTTGATAATTGGAAGGAGAAGGTGATGATGAATGTCATAAACTGTGTCTGGGGGACAGTAACAAGTGAAGTTCCTCCAGCTCTGATGTGGGTTCCCTGCTGTTTACACTATTCATGTGCTCGGGAGGAGGACACTTGTATTTCTATCAAGATTTGTTGGTGACACCAAGCTATGCAGCCAGGATACCAATAGAGAGATTGATAGCATTCAGAGGGATTTGGAGCAAATAAGTGGATCAACGTAGGAATGGCCAGATGGACTTTGATCTGGATAAATACGAGGTTTGTACAATGGAAAATGACAGGTGGAACCTGCATACAAAGTGAAGAAGTGTCCCATTAGCATGGAAGAAGAAAAGGATTTAGGTCTGGCTATTATGGGAGGTGCGGTAAGTACCTTTTGTGATGCATAATGGGCAACTATGTTTGCTCGAAGCTTCATTGGCCTCCTGAGTGACTTGGGGAGGAATTTCTCAGTGTTCCTCCTGAAACCGGTCACTTGTTTTTTATTCGTTTATGGGTGTCACTGGCAAGGCCAGCATTTATTGCCCATCCCTAATAGCCCTCGAGAAGGTGGTGGTGAGCTGCCTTCTTGAACCGCTGCAGTCCGTGTGGTGAAGGTACTCCCACAGTGCTGTTAGGGAGGGAGTTCCAGGATTTTGACCCAGCGACGATGAAGGATCGCCGATATATTTCCAAGTTGTATGGTGTGTGGCTTGGAGGGGAATTTGGAGATGTTGGTGTTCCCATGCTCCTGCTGCCCTTGTCCTTCTAGGTGGAAGAGGTTGCAGGTTTGGGAGGTGCTGCCGAAGAAGCCTTGGCGAGTTGCTGCAGTGCATTTTGTAGATGGTACACACTGCAGCCATGGTGCGCCGGTGGTGGAGGGAGTGAATGTTTAAGGTGGTGGATGGGGTGCCAATCAAGTGGGCTGCTTTGTCCTGGATGGTGTCAAGCTTCTTGAGTGTTGTTGGAGCTGCACTCATCCAGGCAAGTGGAGAGTATTCCATCACACTCCTGACTTGTGCCTTGTGGAGGTTCTTTTCCCCGTTCCCTTCGGGAGTTAGCTTTTGGGAAGAGTGGGGTGCGGATTGTATTATCTGATGGACAGGCTGACCGTGATGGGACCAGATGGAACTCTGCCTCCTTTACATAGATTCCCGTTACTCAGTCACCAAAAGACTTCAGTAAGTTATTGAAGAAAGACTCGCGGAGTGAACCGGTTTTCATTGGCGAAACATGGAAATGTAGAGAGGAATGGAGGATGCGGATGTAAGCGAACTATTTAGTTTGGATTGTAAGCACAGAACGAGGTGACATGAACTTAAAGTTAACTGGCCTCCAGTGGCTGATGATCAGGAGAGGTTTCAATTCAGATTCAATAAGGGCTTTTTTCACTGAAACAGAGAAGGTTAAGGGGGACCTCTGAGATTTACACAATTATGAATAGTTTTGAGAGGGTAAACAGTGAAAGACTGTTTCTACTGGTATTTAAATCAATAACAAGAGGCATAGACTGAAGATTATCACGTAGAAACAAAAGTAGGCCCTCGAGCCTTGTAAGAATAAATTATTTACTGTAAGAAAATGCTGTAACTTGACCAAACTTAAAAAGTTGACCGATTTAATATCCCAGCATGCTCCGGGAGGCTGGGAGGTTGGTTCCTGTGGGAACTTTACATAAGAACATAAGAAGTAGAAGCAGGAGCAGGCCATTCGGCCCTTCGAGCCTGCTCCATCATTCAATGAGATCATGGCTGATCTTCTGCCTCAACTCCATTCACCGGCCCCATCGCCATATCCCTTGATGCCCTTACTAGTCAGAATATACCCAATGACTGAGCCGCCACAGCCCTCTGGGGTAGAGAATTCCAAAGATTCACCACCCTCGGTGTGAAGAAATTTCTTCTCATCTCAGTCCTGAATGGCCTACCCTTTATCTTGAGGCTGTGGCCCCTGGTTCTAGACTCCCCAGCCAAGGAAAACATTCTCCCAGCATCCATCCTATCAAGCCTTGTAATAATTTTGTATGCTTCAATGAGATCCCCTCTCATTCTTCTGAATTCAAGAGAATACAGGCCTAGTTTACTCAATCTCTTCTCGTACGACAGTCCCGCCATCCCAGGAATCAATCTCGTGAACCTTCGTTGCACTCCCTCTATGGCAAGTATATCCTTCCTTAGGTAAGGAGACCAAAATTGTACACAGTACTCCAGGTGTGGTCTCACCAAGGCCCTATATAATTGGAGTAAGACTTCTTTACTCCTGTACTCAAATCCTCTTGTAATGAAGGCCAGCATACCATTTGCCTTCTTAATGGCTTGTTGCACCTGTACATTCACTTTCAGTGACTCATGTACAAGGACACCCAGGTCCCTTTGAGCATCTGCATTCCCCAATCTTTCACATTTAGGAAATACTCTGCCTTTCTGTTTTTTCTACCAAAGTGGATAACTTCACATTTATCCACATTATATTCCATCTGCCATGTTCTCGCCCACTCACTGAGCCTGTCGAGATCCCCTTGAAGCCTCTTCACATCCTCTTCACAACTGACACTGCCACCTAACTTTGTATCATCAGTGAATTTGGAAATGTTACATTTAGTCCCCTCATCCAAATCATTGATATAGATTGTGAATAGCTGGGGCCCAAGCACTGATCCTTGCGGTACCCCACTAGTCATAGCCTGCCATCCTGAAAAAGACTCGTTTATCCCTACTCTTTGTTTTCTGTCTGTTAACCAATTCTCAATCCATGCTAGTATATTACCCCCAATTCCATGTGCCCTAATTTTGTTCACCAACCTCTTGTGTGGGACCTTATCGAAGGCCTTCTGAAAATCCAGATACACCACATCTACCAGTTCCCCTTTGTCTACTCCACTAGTTACATCCTCAAAGAACTCCAATAGGTTTGTCAAACAGGATTTCCCTTTCATAAATCCATGTTGACTCTGCCCAATCTTACTATTAGTTTCTAAGTGCCTAGTTATTGCATCCTTTATAATAGATTCCAGCATTTTCCCAACTACTGATGTGAGGCTAACAGGTCTGTAGTTCCCCGTTTTCTCTCTCCCTCCTTTCTTAAATAGCGGGGTTACATTTGCTATCCTCCAATCTGCAGGAACCATTCCAGAATCTATAGAATTTTGGAAGATGACAACCAATGCGTCCACTATTCCAATGGCCACCTCTTTCAAAACCCAAGGATGTAGGTCATCCGGTCCTTGGGATTTGTCGACTTTTAGTTCCATTAATTTTGCTAGTACTGTTTTTTTATGAATAATAATTTCTTTAAGTTCCTCATTCTCGTCACACCCTTGGTTTTCTCGCATTTCTGGTAGGTTTTTTGTGTCTTCCTCCGTGAAGACAGAAACAAAGTATTTCGACCTGAAACGTTAACTCTCTTTCTCTCTCCACGGATGCTGCCTGGCCTGCTGAGTTTTTCCAGCGTTTTCTGTTGTTATTTCAGATTTCCAGCATCCGCAGTATTTTGCTATCGTATTTATTTAATTTCTCTGCCATTTCCTCATTCCCCATTATAAATTCTCCCGTCTCTGACTGTAAAGGACCTACATTTACCTTCGCCAGTCTTTTCCTTTTCACATACCTTTAGAAGCTTTTACAATCCGTTTTTATATTTTTCGCTAGTTTGTGCTCATATTCCATTTTCCCTTTCTTTATCAATTTCTTGGTCCCCCTTTGCTGATTTCTAAAAAGATCCCAATCCTCAGGCTGACCGCTTTTTCTGGCAACTTTATAAGCTTCCTCCTTTGACTTAATACTAGAATTAATTTCTTTTGTTAGCCATGATTGGATCACTTTTCCTTTTGGGTTTTTATGCCCTAGAGGAATATATGTTTGTTGCAAATTATGCATTATTTCCTTGAATGTTAGCCATTGTATGTCCACCTTCATACCTTTTAGTGTAGTCTGCCAATCTACCATGGCCAACTTGTCCCTCATACCCTTGTAGTTTCCTCTGTTTAGATTGAAGACCTTAGTTTCAGATTGGACTGCATCACTCTCAAACTTAGTGTAAAATTCAATCATATTATGGTCACTTGTCCCTAAAGGCCCCTTTACCACAAGATTATTGATTAGCCCTTTCTCACTACACAGTACCAGAACCAGAATAGCCTGTTCCCTGGTTGGTTCCTCCACATACTGATCCAGGAAACCATCTCGCATGCATTCCAAGAATTCATCCTCCACACCATTAGTGGTAATTTGATTTGCCCAGTCAATATGTCGATTAAAGTCCCCCATGATTACAGTATTGCCCTTGTTACATGCACTTCTAATCTCTTGATTGATACTGTGCCCTACATTACCATTACTGTTTGGTGGCCTATACACAACTCCCACCAATGTTTTCCGCCCTTTGCTGTTTCTTAGCTCCACCCAAACTGATTCCAGTTCTACATCACGATCTGCCAAGCCAAGATCTTTTATCTCTGCTGTACCGATCTCATCCCTTATTAACAGCGCTATGCCACCTCCTTTTCCTTTTTGTCTGTCCTTCCTAAATGTTGAGTACCCTGGAACATTCAGTTCCCAGCTTTGGTTACCCTGCAACCATGTCTCTGTAATGGCAATTACATCATACCCATTTACTTCCATTAGTGCCATTAATTCATCCACCTTGTTGTGAATACTATGTGCATTTAGATAAAGTGCCTTCAACTTTGCCTGTTTAATATTTTTCTGCACTTTGACCCTCTTTACTGTTGGCCTTTGTTTCTGCTCCCTACTAGTTTTGCTGACTACTTTTCTAACTTGCACTTCCAGCTTTGTTTCTCTCCGTTCTGGGCCCACACTTAGGTTCCCAGCCCCCTGACAAACTAGTCTAAATCCTTCCCAACAGCACTAGCAAACCCCCCTGCGAGGATATTGGTCCCGGTTCTGCTGAGGTGTAACCCGTCCAGCTTGTACAGGTCCCACCTTCCCCAAAATCGGTCCCAATGCCTCAGGAATTTAAAGCCCTCCCTCCTACACCATCTCTCCAGCCACGCATTCATCTGGTCTATTCTCCTATTTCTGCTCTCGCTAGCACATGGCACTGGGAGTAATCCTGAGATTACTACCTTTTGAGGTCCTGCTTTTTAATTTATTTCCTAGCTCCCTATATTCTGCTTGCAGGACCTCGTCCCTCTTTCTGCCTATGTCGTTGGTACTGATATGGACCATGACCTCTGGCTGTTCACCCTCCCCCTTCAGAATGTCCTGCAGCCGTTCAGTGACATCCTTGACCCTGGCACCAGGGAGGCAACATTCCATCCTGGAGTCATGTCTGCAGCCACAGAAACGTCTATCTGTTCCCCTTACGATAGAATCGCCTGTCACTGTTGCTCTCCCACTCTTTTTCCTCCCCTCCTGTGCAGCTGAGCCACTCGTAGTGCCACGGACTTGGCTCTTGCTGCATTCCTTTGTACGAAAGCTGTTAATCAGATATGGGAGTGACAGACTCTGAGCAGGAACAAAGGGTTGGACGTTACAAAGACAGGAACGTCAGGCAAGTGGTGTGAACGGCTTTGGGGCCCACTGATAAGAAGAGGAAAACAACTGTTGACCATTTGTCACACGGTTTGGGACACACACGCAGCGAGGGGCCTGCCCGGTTTTTTAGGGTACAAGAGATGCTGTTTTAAGACACTCGGGGCTGCTGCAGTCAGGGGGAGGCGACCTGGTCAGTTGCCAGTTAAACTCGTACGTCTGGCCATCACCGAACTGACCAGTCGCTGGTGTTAGTACGTGTGTACGGCATCTCTGCATCAAGTACGTGTGTAGTGTTGGCTTATAATCGTTTGGGCTTAAAGTAAAGGAATAAACCTGTGTGTGCTGAGATATAATCGGGAGTATTATATGCAACAGGTTTGTGTGAGCTTACTTGTAGCCTCTTGCTGATTTTAAGTAAAAGAGAAAGTTATTCTCGAATCCTTGTGTTTTGTGTTGTCTGTTCCACGGGTCTGAACTTTGGAAACTGTCAGACGGGTTAAAGGACAAGGGTGAATTTAAACGTCTTACAGCCTGTTCCACCATTCAATTAGATCGTGGCTGACCTGTATCGCAACCCGTCTTGGTTCCATATCCCTTAACACTCTTACCCAACACAAATCTATCAATCTCAGTCTTGAACGCTCCAATTGACCCCTCAGCCTCAACAGCTTTTTGGGGGAGAGTTCCAGATTTCCACTAACCCTTTGTGTGAAAGGCTTCCTGACATCACCCCGAACGGCCTGGCTCTAATTTTAAGGTTATGCCCCCTTGTTCTGGACTCCCCCCACCAGAGGATATAGTTTCTCTCTATCTACCCCATCAAATACTTTAATCATCTTAAACACCTCGATTCGATCACCCCCAATCTTCTATATTCAGGGGAATACAAGCCCAGTCTGTGCAACCTGTCCTCATAATTTAGCCCTTTTAGCCCTGGTATCATTCTGGTGAATCTGCGCTGCTCCCCCTCCAAGGCCAATCTATCCGTCCTGAGGTGCGGGGACCCAGAACGGAACGCAGTGTCCAGATGGGGTCTGACCAGAGCTCTGTACAGCTGGAACAGAACTTCCACCCCTTTGTATTCCAGACCCCGGGAGATAAAGGCCAACATTCCATTGGCCTTTGTACCTGTGCACTATCTTTTAGTGATTTCTGTACATGGACCCCGAAATCTCTCTGCTCCTCCACAGATCCTAGTTTCCCACCAGTTAGAAAATATTCCGATTGGTCTTTCTCATATCCAATGTGGACGACCTCACACTTCCCCACAGTGAACTCCATCTGCCACAGTTTTTCCCACTCACTTAGTCTGGCAATGCCCTTTGTAACTTCCTGCTCCAATCTACACAACTTACTGTGCCTCCTAGCTTAGTGTCATCTGCAAACTTGGATACATAACTCTCTATTCCTTCACCTAAGTCATTGATATAAGAACATAAGAACGTAAGAAATAGGAGCAGGAGTGGGTTCTGCCATAAG
Source organism: Squalus acanthias (assembly GCA_030390025.1). Lineage (NCBI taxonomy): Eukaryota > Metazoa > Chordata > Chondrichthyes > Squaliformes > Squalidae > Squalus > Squalus acanthias. The sequence goes on along the minus strand of JASTWF010000251.1, from coordinate 17,319 downwards.
ATCATGGCTGATCTTCTACATCAACTCCACTTTTCGACCGATCCCCGTATCCCTTGATTCCTTTAGTATCCAAAAATCTATCGATCTCAGCCTTGAATATACTCAATGATTGATCCTCCACAGCCCTCTGGGGCAGAGAATTTCAAAGATTCACAACCCTCTGAGTAAAGAAATTCCTCCTCATCTCAGTCCTAAATGGCCAACCCCTTATCCTGAGACTGTGACCCCTAGTGTTAGACACTCCAGCCAGGGGAAACAACCTCTCAGCATCTACCCTGTCAATCCCCTTCAGAATCTTGTATGCTTCAATGAGATCACCTCTCATTCTTCTAAACTTCAGAGAATATAGGAAGGATGTGATTGCATTGGAGAGGGTGCAGAGGAGATTCACCAGGATGTTACCTGGGCTGGAGCGCTTCAGCTATGAAGAGAGACTGGACAGGCTGGGGTTGTTTTCCTTAGAGCAGAGAAGGCTGAGGGGGGACCTGATTGAGGTGTACAAAATTATGAGGGGCATAGATAGGGTAGATAGAAAGGAACTTTTCCCCTTAGTAGAGGGGTCAATAACCAGGGGGCATAGTTTCAAGGTAAGGGGCAGGAGGTTTAGAGGGGATTTGAGGAAAAGCTTTTTCACCCAGAGGGTGGTTGGAATCTGGAACTCACTGCCTGAAAGGGTGGTAGAGGCAGGAACCCTCACAACATTCAAGAAACATTTAGATGAGCACTTGAAACGCCGTAGCATACAAGGCTACGGACCAAGTGCTGGAAAATGGGATTAGAATAGACAGGGCTTGATGGCTGGCGCGGACACGATGGGCCGAAGGGCCTCTTTCTGTGCTGTATGACTCTATGACTATGACTAATATAGGCCCAATCTACCATATATGGTGAAAAGCTGAGGCCCCAGTACTGATCCCTGGGGATCACACTTGTCACATTCCACCAATCAGAGTACATTCCCTTTATCCCTACTCTCTGTCTCCTACCTCCCAGCCAATTACCAACCCACGTCACAAGGTTACCTTCAATTCCGTGCTAACAGTCTCTTGTGTGGAACCTTAGCAAATGCCTTCTTGAAGTTCATATAGACAACATCCGTAAACAACCCCCTCTCCACCATGCTAATGACCTCCTCAAAAAATTCAATTGGAAAATTCAAACATGACGTAACCTTCACAAATCCACGCTGATTCTCTGAACAACTGATACTTGTCTAAGTGCTCAGTAACTCTGTCTCTGATTAAAGATTCCAGTAACTTCCCCACAATTGATGTTAAACTGACAGGTCTGTAGTTTTCTGATTTCTCCCTAGCACCCTTCTTAAATAATGGTGTGACGATTGTAATTTTCCGATCTAAAGGCACAGTTCCTGAATCTAGAGCTTTGGAAAATTATAACACATCTGCAATTTTCTCACCTATTTCTTTTGATACCCCAGAGTGGAAACCACCAGGTCCTGGAGATTTGTCCACCTTAAGTCCCATTATTTTCTCTAATACTAAATTTCAACTTATATTAAATCCACTAAATTCCCCCTTGACTTATGTTTCCGTTCCCTTGAACTGCTGGTATTTTTCCTCTTTCTCCACTGTAAAAGCGGGTACAAAGTATTCATTTAACAAGTCTGCCATTTCCTTATTATCCATTATACTCTTGCCTGCATCCATCTTTAACGGAACTGCATTCCCCTTTACCAATTACTTTCCTTGAATATATCTGTAAAAACGTTTATTGTTAGCTTTGATATCCTGCACACGTTTTTCATATCCCTTTTAACACCTCTTATTAATTTCTTCGTATCCCTTTGTTACTATTTATAGCTCTCCCAGTCCACTGGATTTAGTGTCAGCCGTGGCTCAGTGGGTAGCACCCTCGCCTCTGAGTCAGAAGGTTGTGGGTTGAAGTCTCACTCCAGAGATTTGAGCACAAAAATCTAGCCTGACACTCCCAGTGCAGTGCTGAGGGAGCGCTGCACTGTCGGAGGTGCCGTCTTTCGGATGAGACGTTAAACCGAGGCCCCGTCTGCTCTCTCAGGTGGATGTAAAAAATCCCGTGGCACTATTATGAAGAAGAGCAGGTGAGTTCTCCCCAGTGTCCTGGGCCAATATTTATCCCTCAATCAACATCACTGAAACAGATTATCTGGTCATTATCACGTTGCTGTTTGTGGGAGCTTGCTGTGCACAAATTAGCTGCCATGTTTCCTACAATACAACAGTGACTGCACTTCAAAATAGTACTTCATTGGCTGTAAGGCACTTTGGGACGCCCTGAGTATGTGAAAGGTGCTATATAAATGCAAGTCTTTCTTTTATTTCCACTTTCCTTGCACAAGCCTTTACTTTAGCTTGCTATTGTCTCTTAACTCAAGCAGAATGAAGCGTGAAGAGACGGTTTGACACCAAGGGACGATTATTCGAACATAGGACGCATCATCACGAGGGGCTATTGTGGCAGACACAATAACATCATCAAAAAGAGGGACTGGATAAGGATTTGTAAAGGAAGAATATAAAAGGGTCTGGGAAGTAGGATGGGAAATGGGATTAGATTAGATAGCTCCAGTTTAAGAGCTAACACGGGCACGATGGGCTGAATGGCCTGCTGCTGTGATATAATTTCATGAGTTCAGGAAATCTTCCACTGACCTGCGATGGACTCCCTCTATCAACAGTTAAGGCTGTGTTTGCTCACAAGTTGCATTGATAAGCGGTTTGCGAGACGATTTGAAGAATCTAGATTGAGGTCCTGAAATAGCATTTAGCTCCTGTCCCAGAGCCAAGGAAATATCATCAATCAAACACAGCTGGCTGGCGTTCAATAATGAGGGTGTGATGTTACATAAATATTGTTCGGTTTAATGGGGGCGTTGGATGAGAAGCACCGCAATTTCCCCTGGATCTTGGCTGAGGAAAGAGATGGGGCCTCAACCAGCTTATGGGTGATGGGCTTCAGGCCACCTCAGTCCAGTTCCCCAAAGGGTCCCGAATCTTGCATCGAATTGGCAACCTTGGGCAATGGTACACAGGGAGAGGGAAAAAGGAAAGTGCCATACTGGGGTAGCAGGGGAGCTTTACTCTGTATCTAACCCGTGCTGTACTTGCCCTGGGAGTATTTGATGGGACAGTGTAGAGGGAGCTTTACTCTGTATCTAACCCGTGCTGTACCTGCCCTGGGAGTGTTTGATGGGACAGTGTAGAGGGAGCTTTACTCTGTATCTAACCCGTGCTGTACCTGCCCTGGGAGTGTTTGATGGGACAGTGCAGAGGGAGATTTACTCTGTATCTAACCCGTGCTGTACCTGCCCTGGGTGTGTTTAATGGGACAGTGTAGAGGGAGTTTTACTCGGTATCTAACCCGTGCTATACTTGCCCTGGGAGTGTTTGATGTGACAGTGTAGAGGGAGCTTTACTTTGTATCTAACCTGTGCTGTACCTGCCCTGGGAGTGTTTGATGGGACAGTGTAGAGGGAGCTTTACTCTGTATCTAACCCGTTCTGTACCTGTCCTGGGAGTGTTTGATGGGACAGTGTAGAGGGAGCTTTACTCTTTATATAACCCGTGCTGTACCTGCACCGGGAGTGTTTGACGGGACAGTGTAGAGGGAGCTTTACTCTATATCTAACCCCGTGCTTTACTTGCCCTGGGAGCGTTTGATGGGACAGTGTAGAGGGAGCTTTACTTTGTATCTAACCCGTGCTGTACATTCCCTGGGAGTGTTTGATGGGGCAGTGTAGAGGGAGCTTTACTCTGTATCTAACTCGTGCTGTATCTGCCCTGGGAGTATTTGATGGGACAGTGTAGAGGGAGCTTTACTCTGTATCTAACCCGTTCTGTACCTGCCCTGGGAGTGTTTGATGGGACAGTGTAGAGGGAGCTTTACTCTTTATATAACCCGTGCTGTACCTGCACTGGAGTGTTTGACGGAACAGTGTAGAGGGAGCTTTACTCTGTATCTAAAAAGTCCTGTACCTGCCCTGGGAGTGTTTGACGGGACAGTGTAGAGGGAGCTTTACTCTTTATATAACCCGTGCTGTACCTGCACTGGGAGTGTTTGATGGGACAGTGTAGAGGGGGCTTTACTCTGTATCTAACCAGTGCTGTACCTGCCCTGGGAGTGTTTGATGGGACAGTGTAGAGGGAGCTTTACTCTGTATCTAACCCGTGCCGTACCTGTCCTGGGAGTGTTTGATGGGACAGTGTAGAGGGAGCTTTACTCTGTATCTAACCCGTGCTGTACCTGCCCTGGGAGTGTTTGATGGGACAGTGTAGAGGGAGCTTTACTCTGTATCTAACCCGTGCTGTACCTGCCCTGGGAGTGTTTGATGGGACAGTGTAGAGGGAGCTTTACGCTGTATCTTCCCCCTGCTGTACCACCCCTGGGAGTGTTTGATGGGACAGTGTAGAGGGTGCTTTACTCTGTATCCAACCCGTGCTGTACCTGCCCTGGGAGTGATGATGGGACAGTGTAGAGGGAGCTTTACTCTGTATCTAACCCGTGCTGTACCTGCCCTGGGAGTGATGATGGGACAGTGTAGAGGGAGCTTTACTCTGTATCTAACCTGTGCTGTACCTGCCCTGGGAGTGTTTGATGGGGAAGTGTAGAGGGAGCTTTACTCTTTATATAACCCGTGCTGTACCTGCCCTGGGAGTGTGTGATGGGACAGTGTAGAGGGAGCTTTACTCTTTATCTAACCCGTGCTGTACCTGCACTGGGAGTGTTTGATGGGACAGTGTAGAGGGAGCTTTACTCTGTATCTAACCCGTGCTGTACCTGCCCTGGGAGTGTTTGATGGGACAGTGTAGAGGGAGCTTTACTCTGTATCTAACCCGTGCTGTACCTGCCCTGGGAGTGTGTGATGGGGCAGTGTAGAGGGAGCTTTACTCTGTATCTAACTCGTGCTGTATCTGCCCTGGGAGTATTTGATGGGACAGTGTAGAGGGAGCTTTACTCTGTATCTAACCCGTGCTGTACCTGCCCTGGGAGTGTTTGATGGGACAGTGTAGAGGGAGCTTTACTCTTTATATAACCCATGCTGTACCTGCCCTGGGAGTGTTTGACGGGACAGTGTAGAGGGAGCTTTACTCTGTATCTAACCAGTCCTGTACCTGCCCTGGGAGTGTTTGACGGGACAGTGTAGAGGGAGCTTTAATCTGTATCTAAGCAGTGCTGTACCTGCCGTGGGAGTGTTTGACGGGACAGTGTAGAGTGAGCTTTACTCTGTATCTTCCCCCTGCTGTACCAGCCCTGGGAGTGTTTGATGGGACAGTGTAGAGGGTGCTTTACTCTGTATCTAACCCGTGCTGTACCTGCCCTGGGAGTGTTTGATGGGACAGTGTAGAGGGAGCTTTACTCTCTATCTAACCCGTGCTGTACCTGCCCTGGGAGTGTTTGATGGGACAGTGTAGAGGGAGCTTTACTTTGTATCTAACCTGTGCTGTACCTGCCCTGGGAGTGTTTGATGGGGATGTGTAGAGGGAGCTTTACTCTGTATCTAACTCGTGCTGTATCTGCCCTGGGAGTATTTGATGGGACAGTGTAGAGGGAGCTTTACTCTGTATCTAACCCATTCTGTACCTGCCCTGGGAGTGTTTGATGGGACACTGTAGAGGGAGCTTTACTCTTTATATAACCCGTGCTGTACCTGCACCGGGAGTGTTTGACGGGACAGTGTAGAGGGAGCTTTACTCTGTATCTAACCCGTGCTGTACCTGCCCTGGGAGTGTTTGATGGGACAGTGTAGAGGGAGCTTTACTCCGTATCTAACCCGTGCTGTACCAGCCCTGGGAGTGTTTGATGGGACAGTGTAGAGGGAGCTTTACTCTGTATCTAACCCCGTGCTGTACCTGCCCTGGGAGTGTTTGATGGGACAGTGCAGAGGGAGATTTACTCTGTATCTAACCCGTGCTGTACCTGCCCTGGGTGTGTTTGATGGGTAAGTGTAGAGGGAGTTTTACTCTGTATCTAACCCGTGCTGTACATGCCCTGGGAGTGTTTGATGGGACAGTGTAGAGGGAGGTTTACTTTGTATCTAACCTGTGATGTGCCTGCCCTGGGAGTGTTTGATGGGGAAGTGTAGAGGGAGCTTTACTCTGTATCTAACTCGTGCTGTATCTGCCCTGGGAGTATTTGATGGGACAGTGTAGAGGGAGCTTTACTCTGTATCTAACCCATTCTGTACCTGCCCTGGGAGTGTTTGATGGGACAGTGTAGAGGGAGCTTTACTCTTTATATAACCCGTGCTGTACCTGCACCGGGAGTGTTTGACGGGACAGTGTAGAGGGAGCTTTACTCTGTATCTAACCCGTGCTGTACCTGCCCTGGGAGTGTTTGATGGGGCAGTGTAGAGGGAGCTTTACTCTGTATCTAACCCATTCTGTACCTGCCCTGGGAGTGTTTGATGGGGCAGTGTAGCGGGTGCTTTACTCTGTATCTAACTCGTGCTGTACCTGCACTGGGAGTGTTTGACGGGACAGTGTAGAGGGAGCTTTACTCTGCATCTAACCAGTCCTGCACCTGCCCTGGGAGTGTTTGACGGGACAGTGTAGAGGGGGCTTTACTCTTTATATAACCCGTGCTGTACCTGCACTGGGAGTGTTTGATGGGACAGTGTAGAGGGGGCTTTACTCTGTATCTAACCAGTGCTGTACCTGCCCTGGGAGTGTTTGATGGGACAGTGTAGAGGGAGCTTTAATCTGTATCTACCCTGTGCTGTACCTGCCCTCGGAGTGTTTGATGGGACAGTGTAGAGGGAGCTTTACTCTGTATCTAACCCGTGCTGTACCTGTCCTGGGAGTGTTTGATGGACAGTGTAGAGGGAGCTTTACTCTGTATCTAACCCGTGCTGTACCTGCCCTGGGAGTGTTTGATGGGACAGTGTAGAGAGAGCTTTACGCTGTATCTTCCCCCTGCTGTACCACCCCTGGGAGTGTTTGATGGGACAGTGTAGAGGGAGCTTTACTCTGTATCTAACCAGTGCTGTACCTGTCCTGGGAGTGTTTGATGGGACAGTGTAGAGGGAGCTTTACTCTTTATATAACCCGTGCTGTAACTGCACTGGGAGTGTTTGACGGGACAGTGTAGAGGGAGCTTTAATCTGTATCTAACCAGTGCTGTACCTGCCCAGGGAGTGTTTGACGGGACAGTGTAGAGAGAACTTTACTCTGTATCTTCCCCCTGCTGTACCAGCCCTGGGAGTGTTTGATGGGACAGTGTAGAGGGTGCTTTACTCTGTATCTAACTCGTGCTGTATCTGCCCTGGGAGTATTTGATGGGACAGTGTAGAGGGAGCTTTACTCTGTATGTAACCCATTCTGAACCTGCCCTGGGAGTGTTTGATGGGACAGTGTAGAGGGAGCTTTACTCTTTATATAACCCGTGCTGTACCTGCACCAGGAGTGTTTGACGGGACAGTGTAGAGGGAGCTTTACTCTGTATCTGACCCGTGCTGTACCTGCCCTGGGAGTGTTTGATGGGACAGTGTAGAGAGAGCTTTACTCTGTATCTACCCCGTGCTGTACCAGCCCTGGGAGTGTTTGATGGGACAGTGTAGAGGGAGCTTTAATCTGTTTCTAACCAGTGCTGTACCTGCCCTGGGAGTGTTTGATGGGACAGTGTAGAGGAAGCTTTACTCTGTTTCTTCCCCGTGCTGTACCAGCCCTGGGAGTGTTTGATGGGACAGTGTAGAGGGTGCTTTACTCTGTATCTAACCCGTGCTGTACCTGCCCTGGGAGTGATGATGGGACAGTGCAGAGGGAGATTTACTCTGTATCTAACCCGTGCTGTACCTGCTCTGGGTGTGTTTGATGGGAAAGTGTAGAGGGAGTTTTACTCTGTATTAACCCGTGCTGAACTTGCCCTGGGAGTGTTTGATGGGACAGTGTAGAGGGAGCTTTACTTTGTATCTAACCTGTGCTGTACCTGCCCTGGGAGTGTTTGATGGGACAGTGTAGAGGGAGTTTTACTCTGTATTAACCCGTGCTGAACTTGCCCTGGGAGTGTTTGATGGGACAGTGTAGAGGGAGCTTTACTCTGTATCTAACCCATTCTGTACCTGCCCTGGGAGTGTTTGATGGGACAGTGTAGAGGGAGCTTTACTCTTTATATAACCCATGCTGTACCTGCACCGGGAGTGTTTGACGGGACAGTGTAGAGGGAGCTTTACTCTGTATCTAACCCCGTGCTGTACCTGCCCTGGGAGTGTTTGATGGGTCAGTGTAGAGGGAGCTTTACTCTGTATCTAACCAGTGCTGTACCTGCCCTGGGAGTGTTTGACGGGACAGTGTAGAAGAGGCTTTACTCTTTATATAACCCGTGCTGTACCTGCCCTGGGAGTGTTTGATGCGACAGTGTAGAGGGAGCTTTACTTTGTATCTAACCCGTGCTGTACCTGCCCTGGGAGTGTTTGATGGGCAGTGTAGAGGTAGCTTTACTCTGTATCTAACTCATGCTGTATCTGCCCTGGGAGTGTTTGACGGGACAGTGTAGAGGGAGCTTTACTCTGTATCTAACCCGTGCTTTACTTGCCCTGGGAGTGTTTCATGGGACAGTGTAGAGGGAGCTTTACTCTGTATCTAACCCGTGCTGTACCTGTCCTGGGAGTGTTTGATGGGACAGTGTAGAGGGAGCTTTACTCTGTATCTAACCCGTGCTGTACCTGCCCTGGGAGTGTTTGATGGGACAGTGTAGAGGGAGCTTTACGCTGTATCTACCCCGTGCTGTACCTCCCTGGGAGTGTTTGATGGGACAGTGTAGAGGGAGCTTTACTCTGTATCTAACCAGTGCTGTACCTGCCCTGGGAGTGTTTGATGGGACAGTGTAGAGGGAGCTTTACTCTTTATATAACCCGTGCTGTAACTGCACTGGGAGTGTTTGACGGGACAGTGTAGAGGGAGCTTTAATCTGTATCTAACCAGTGCTGTACCTGCCCAGGGAGTGTTTGACGGGACAGTGTAGAGAGAACTTTACTCTGTATCTTCCCCCTGCTGTACCAGCCCTGGGAGTGTTTGATGGGACAGTGTAGAAGAGGCTTTACTCTTTATATAACCCGTGCTGTACCTGCAGCGGGAGTGTTTGACGGGACAGTGTAGAGGGAGCTTTAATCTGTATCTAACCAGTGCTGTACCTGCCCAGGGAGTGTTTGACGGGACAGTGTAGAGAGAACTTTACTCTGTATCTTCCCCCTGCTGTACCAGCCCTGGGAGTGTTTGATGGGACAGTGTAGAAGAGGCTTTACTCTTTATATAACCCGTGCTGTACCTGCACCGGGAGTGTTTGACGGGACAGTGTAGAGGGAGCTTTACTCTGTATCTAACCCGTGCTGTACCTGCCCTGGGAGTGTTTGATGGGACAGTGTAGAGGGAGCTTTACTCTGTATCTAACCCATGCTGTACCTGCCCTGGGAGTGTTTGATGGGACAGTGTAGAGGGAGCTTTACTCTGTATCTAACCAGTCTGTACCTGCCCTGGGAGTGTTTGACGGGACAGTGTAGAGGGAGCTTTACTCTGTATCTAAGCCAGTGCTGTACCTGCCGTGGGAGTGTTTGATGGGACAGTGTAGAGTGAGCTTTACTCTGTATCTACCCGTGCTGTACCTGCCCTGGGAGTGTTTGATGGGACAGTGTAGAGGGAGCTTTACTCTGTATCTAACCCGTGCTGTACCTGCCCTGGGAGTGTTTGATGGGACAGTGTAGAGGGAGCTTTACTCTCTATCTAACCCGTGCTGTACCTGCCCTGGGAGTGTTTGATGGGACAGTGTAGAGGGAGCTTTACTTTGTATCTAACCTGTGCTGTACCTGCCCTGGGAGTGTTTGATGGGACAGTGTAGAGGGAGCTTTACTCTGTATCTAACCCGTGCTGTACTGCCCTGGGAGTGTTTGATGGGACAGTGTAGAGGGAGCTTTACTCTGTATCTAACCCATGCTGTACCTGCCCTGGGAGTGTTTGATGGGACAGTGTAGAGGGAGCTTTACTCTGTATCTAACCCGTGCTGTACCTGCCCTGGGAGTGTTTGATGGGACAGTGTAGAGGGAGCTTTACTCTGTATCTAACCCGTGCTGTACCTGCCCTGGGAGTGTTTGATGGGACAGTGTAGAGGGAGCTTTACTCTGTATCTAACCCGTGCTGTACCTGCCCTGGGAGTGTTTGATGGGACAGTGTAGAGGGAGCTTTACTCTGTATCTAACCCGTGCTGTACCTGCCCTGGGAGTGTTTGATGGGACAGTGTAGAGGGAGCTTTACTCTGTATCTAACCCGTGCTGTACCTGCCCTGGGAGTGTTTGATGGGACAGTGTAGAGGGAGTTTTACTCTGTATCTAACCCGTGCTGTATATGCCCTGGGAGTGTTTGATGGGACAGTGTAGAGGGAGGTTTACTTTGTATCTAACCTGTGATGTGCCTGCCCTGGGAGTGTTTGATGGGGAAGTGTAGAGGGAGCTTTACTCTGTATCTAACTCGTGCTGTATCTGCCCTGGGAGTATTTGATGGGACAGTGTAGAGGGAGCTTTACTCTGTATCTAACCCATTCTGTACCTGCCCTGGGAGTGTTTGATGGGACAGTGTAGAGGGAGCTTTACTCTTTATATAACCCGTGCTGTACCTGCACCGGGAGTGTTTGACGGGACAGTGTAGAGGGAGCTTTACTCTGTATCTAACCCGTGCTGTACCTGCCCTGGGAGTGTTTGATGGGGCAGTGTAGAGGGAGCTTTACTCTGTATCTAACCCATTCTGTACCTGCCCTGGGAGTGTTTGATGGGGCAGTGTAGCGGGTGCTTTACTCTGTGTCTAACTCGTGCTGTACCTGCACTGGGAGTGTTTGACGGGACAGTGTAGAGGGAGCTTTACTCTGCATCTAACCAGTCCTGCACCTGCCCTGGGAGTGTTTGACGGGACAGTGTAGAGGGGGCTTTACTCTTTATATAACCCGTGCTGTACCTGCACTGGGAGTGTTTGATGGGACAGTGTAGAGGGGGCTTTACTCTGTATCTAACCAGTGCTGTACCTGCCCTGGGAGTGTTTGATGGGACAGTGTAGAGGGAGCTTTACTCTGTATCTAACCCGTGCTGTACCTGCCCTGGGAGTGTTTGATGGGACAGTGTAGAGGGAGCTTTACTCTGTATCTAACCCGTGCTGTACCTGTCCTGGGAGTGTTTGATGGACAGTGTAGAGGGAGCTTTACTCTGTATCTAACCCGTGCTGTACCTGCCCTGGGAGTGTTTGATGGGACAGTGTAGAGAGAGCTTTACGCTGTATCTTCCCCCTGCTGTACCACCCCTGGGAGTGTTTGATGGGACAGTGTAGAGGGAGCTTTACTCTGTATCTAACCAGTGCTGTACCTGTCCTGGGAGTGTTTGATGGGACAGTGTAGAGGGAGCTTTACTCTTTATATAACCCGTGCTGTAACTGCACTGGGAGTGTTTGACGGGACAGTGTAGAGGGAGCTTTAATCTGTATCTAACCAGTGCTGTACCTGCCCAGGGAGTGTTTGACGGGACAGTGTAGAGAGAACTTTACTCTGTATCTTCCCCCTGCTGTACCAGCCCTGGGAGTGTTTGATGGGACAGTGTAGAGGGTGCTTTACTCTGTATCTAACTCGTGCTGTATCTGCCCTGGGAGTATTTGATGGGACAGTGTAGAGGGAGCTTTACTCTGTATGTAACCCATTCTGAACCTGCCCTGGGAGTGTTTGATGGGACAGTGTAGAGGGAGCTTTACTCTTTATATAACCCGTGCTGTACCTGCACCAGGAGTGTTTGACGGGACAGTGTAGAGGGAGCTTTACTCTGTATCTGACCCGTGCTGTACCTGCCCTGGGAGTGTTTGATGGGACAGTGTAGAGAGAGCTTTACGCTGTATCTTCCCCCTGCTGTACCAGCCCTGGGAGTGTTTGATGGGACAGTGTAGAGGGAGCTTTAATCTGTTTCTAACCAGTGCTGTACCTGCCCTGGGAGTGTTTGACGGGACAGTGTAGAGAAAGCTTTACTCTGTTTCTTCCCCCTGCTGTACCAGCCCTGGGAGTGTTTGATGGGACAGTGTAGAGGGTGCTTTACTCTGTATCTAACCCGTGCTGTACCTGCCCTGGGAGTGATGATGGGACAGTGCAGAGGGAGATTTACTCTGTATCTAACCCGTGCTGTACCTGCTCTGGGTGTGTTTGATGGGAAAGTGTAGAGGGAGTTTTACTCTGTATTTAACCCGTGCTGAACTTGCCCTGGGAGTGTTTGATGGGACAGTGTAGAGGGAGCTTTACTTTGTATCTAACCTGTGCTGTACCTGCCCTGGGAGTGTTTGATGGGACAGTGTAGAGGGAGTTTTACTCTGTATTTAACCCGTGCTGAACTTGCCCTGGGAGTGTTTGATGGGACAGTGTAGAGGGAGCTTTACTCTGTATCTAACCCATTCTGTACCTGCCCTGGGAGTGTTTGATGGGACAGTGTAGAGGGAGCTTTACTCTTTATATAACCCATGCTGTACCTGCACCGGGAGTGTTTGACGGGACAGTGTAGAGGGAGCTTTACTCTGTATCTAACCCGTGCTGTACCTGCCCTGGGAGTGTTTGATGGGTCAGTGTAGAGGGAGCTTTACTCTGTATCTAACCAGTGCTGTACCTGCCCTGGGAGTGTTTGACGGGACAGTGTAGAAGAGGCTTTACTCTTTATATAACCCGTGCTGTACCAGCCCTGGGAGTGTTTGATGCGACAGTGTAGAGGGAGCTTTACTTTGTATCTAACCCGTGCTGTACCTGCCCTGGGAGTGTTTGATGTGGCAGTGTAGAGGTAGCTTTACTCTGTATCTAACTCATGCTGTATCTGCCCTGGGAGTGTTTGACGGGACAGTGTAGAGGGAGCTTTACTCTGTATCTAACCCGTGCTTTACTTGCCCTGGGAGTGTTTCATGGGACAGTGTAGAGGGAGCTTTACTCTGTATCTAACCCGTGCTGTACCTGTCCTGGGAGTGTTTGATGGGACAGTGTAGAGGGAGCTTTACTCTGTATCTAACCCGTGCTGTACCTGCCCTGGGAGTGTTTGATGGGACAGTGTAGAGAGAGCTTTACGCTGTATCTTCCCCCTGCTGTACCACCCCTGGGAGTGTTTGATGGGACAGTGTAGAGGGAGCTTTACTCTGTATCTAACCAGTGCTGTACCTGCCCTGGGAGTGTTTGATGGGACAGTGTAGAGGGAGCTTTACTCTTTATATAACCCGTGCTGTAACTGCACTGGGAGTGTTTGACGGGACAGTGTAGAGGGAGCTTTAATCTGTATCTAACCAGTGCTGTACCTGCCCAGGGAGTGTTTGACGGGACAGTGTAGAGAGAACTTTACTCTGTATCTTCCCCCTGCTGTACCAGCCCTGGGAGTGTTTGATGGGACAGTGTAGAAGAGGCTTTACTCTTTATATAACCCGTGCTGTACCTGCACCGGGAGTGTTTGACGGGACAGTGTAGAGGGAGCTTTAATCTGTATCTAACCAGTGCTGTACCTGCCCAGGGAGTGTTTGACGGGACAGTGTAGAGAGAACTTTACTCTGTATCTTCCCCCTGCTGTACCAGCCCTGGGAGTGTTTGATGGGACAGTGTAGAAGAGGCTTACTCTTTATATAACCCGTGCTGTACCTGCACCGGGAGTGTTTGACGGGACAGTGTAGAGGGAGCTTTACTCTGTATCTAACCCGTGCTGTACCTGCCCTGGGAGTGTTTGATGGGACAGTGTAGAGAGAGCTTTACGCTGTATCTTCCCCCTGCTGTACCAGCCCTGGGAGTGTTTGATGGGACAGTGTAGAGGGAGCTTTAATCTGTATCTAACCAGTGCTGTACCTGCCCTGGGAGTGTTTGACGGGACAGTGTAGAGAAAGCTTTACTCTGTTTCTTCCCCCTGCTGTACCAGCCCTGGGAGTGTTTGATGGGACAGTGTAGAGGGTGCTTTACTCTGTATCTAACCCGTGCTGTACCTGCCCTGGGAGTGATGATGGGACAGTGCAGAGGGAGATTTACTCTGTATCTAACCCGTGCTGTACCTGCCCTGGGTGTGTTTGATGGGACAGTGTAGAGGGAGTTTTACTCTGTATTTAACCCGTGCTGAACTTGCCCTGGGAGTGTTTGATGGGACAGTGTAGAGGGAGCTTTACTTTGTATCTAACCTGTGCTGTACCTGCCCTGGGAGTGTTTGATGGGACAGTGTAGAGGGAGTTTTACTCTGTATTTAACCCGTGCTGAACTTGCCCTGGGAGTGTTTGATGGGACAGTGTAGAGGGAGCTTTACTCTGTATCTAACCCATTCTGTACCTGCCCTGGGAGTGTTTGATGGGACAGTGTAGAGGGAGCTTTACTCTTTATATAACCCATGCTGTACCTGCACCGGGAGTGTTTGACGGGACAGTGTAGAGGGAGCTTTACTCTGTATCTAACCCCGTGCTGTACCTGCCCTGGGAGTGTTTGATGGGTCAGTGTAGAGGGAGCTTTACTCTTTATCTAACCAGTGCTGTACCTGCCCGGGGAGTGTTTGACGGGACAGTGTAGAAGAGGCTTTACTCTTTATATAACCCGTGCTGTACCAGCCCTGGGAGTGTTTGATGCGACAGTGTAGAGGGAGCTTTACTTTGTATCTAACCCGTGCTGTACCTGCCCTGGGAGTGTTTGATGTGGCAGTGTAGAGGTAGCTTTACTCTGTATCTAACTCATGCTGTATCTGCCCTGGGAGTGTTTGACGGGACAGTGTAGAGGGAGCTTTACTCTGTATCTAACCCGTGCTTTACTTGCCCTGGGAGTGTTTCATGGGACAGTGTAGAGGGAGCTTTACTCTGTATCTAACCCGTGCTGTACCTGTCCTGGGAGTGTTTGATGGACAGTGTAGAGGGAGCTTTACTCTGTATCTAACCCGTGCTGTACCTGCCCTGGGAGTGTTTGATGGGACAGTGTAGAGAGAGCTTTACGCTGTATCTTCCCCCTGCTGTACCACCCCTGGAGTGTTTGATGGGACAGTGTAGAGGGAGCTTTACTCTGTATCTAACCAGTGCTGTACCTGCCCTGGGAGTGTTTGATGGGACAGTGTAGAGGGAGCTTTACTCTTTATATAACCCGTGCTGTAACTGCACTGGGAGTGTTTGACGGGACAGTGTAGAGGGAGCTTTAATCTGTATCTAACCAGTGCTGTACCTGCCCAGGGAGTGTTTGACGGGACAGTGTAGAGAGAACTTTACTCTGTATCTTCCCCCTGCTGTACCAGCCCTGGGAGTGTTTGATGGGACAGTGTAGAGGGTGCTTTACTCTGTATCTAACTCGTGCTGTATCTGCCCTGGGAGTATTTGATGGGACAGTATAGAGGGAGCTTTACTCTGTATCTAACCCATTCTGAACCTGCCCTGGGAGTGTTTGATGGGACAGTGTAGAGGGAGCTTTACTCTTTATATAACCCGTGCTGTACCTGCACCGGGAGTGTTTGACGGGACAGTGTAGAGGGAGCTTTACTCTGTATCTAACCCGTGCTGTACCTGCCCTGGGAGTGTTTGATGGGACAGTGTAGAGAGAGCTTTACGCTGTATCTTCCCCCTGCTGTACCAGCCCTGGGAGTGTTTGATGGGACAGTGTAGAGGGAGCTTTAATCTGTATCTAACCAGTGCTGTACCTGCCCTGGGAGTGTTTGACGGGACAGTGTAGAGAAAGCTTTACTCTGTTTCTTCCCCTGCTGTACCAGCCCTGGGAGTGTTTGATGGGACAGTGTAGAGGGTGCTTTACTCTGTATCTAACCCGTGCTGTACCTGCCCTGGGAGTGATGATGGGACAGTGCAGAGGGAGATTTACTCTGTATCTAACCCGTGCTGTACCTGCCCTGGGTGTGTTTGATGGGACAGTGTAGAGGGAGTTTTACTCTGTATTTAACCCGTGCTGAACTTGCCCTGGGAGTGTTTGATGGGACAGTGTAGAGGGAGCTTTACTTTGTATCTAACCTGTGCTGTACCTGCCCTGGGAGTGTTTGATGGGACAGTGTAGAGGGAGTTTTACTCTGTATTTAACCCGTGCTGAACTTGCCCTGGGAGTGTTTGATGGGACAGTGTAGAGGGAGCTTTACTCTGTATCTAACCCGTGCTGTACCTGCACCGGGAGTGTTTGACGGGACAGTGTAGAGGGAGCTTTACTCTGTATCTAACCAGTGCTGTAGCTGCCATGGGAGTGTTTGATGGGGCAGTGTAGAGGGAGATTTACTCTGTATCTAACCCGTGCTGTACCTGTCCTGGGAGTATTTGATGGGACAGTGTAGAGGGAGCTTTGCTCTGTATCTAACCGATGCTGTACCTGCCCTGGGAGTGTTTGATGGGACAGTGTAGAGGGAGCTTTACTCTGCATCTAATCCGTGCTGTACCTGCCCTGGGAGTGTTTGATGGGACAGTGTAGAGGGAGCTTTACTCTGTATCGAACCCGTGCTGTACCTGCCCTGGGAGTGTTTGATGGGTCATTGTTGAGGGTGTTTTACTCTGTATCTAACCCGTGCTGTACCTGCCCTGGGAGTGTTTGATGGGACAGTGTAGAGGGAGCTTTCGTCTGCATCTAACCCGTGCTGTACCTGCCCTGGGAGTGTTTGATGGGATAGTGTAGAGGGAGCTTTACTCTGTATCTACCACGTGCTGTACCTGCCCTGGGAGTGTTTGATGGGACAGTGTAGAGGGAGCTTTACTCTGTATCTAACCCGTGCTGTACCTGCCCTGGGAGTGTTTGACGGGACAGTGTAGAGGGAGCTTTACTCTGTATCTAACCCGTGCTGTACCTGCCCTGGGAGTGTTTGACGGGACAGTGTAGAGGGAGCTTTACTCTGTATCTAACCCGTGCTGTACCTGCGATGGGAGTGTTTGATGGGATAGTGTAGAGGGAGCTTTACTCTGTATCTACCACGTGCTGTACCTGCCCTGGGAGTGTTTGACGGGACAGTGTAGAGGGAGCTTTACTCTGTATCTAACCCGTGCTGTACCTGCCTGGGAGTGTTTGAATGGGATAGTGTAGAGGGAGCTTTACTCTGTATCTACCACGTGCTGTACCTGCCCTGGGAGTGTTTTGATGGGACAGTGTAGAGGGAGCTTTACTCTGTATCTAACCCGTGCTGTACCTGCCCTGGGAGTGTTTTGACGGGACAGTGTAGAGGGAGCTTTACTCTGTATCTAACCCGTGCTGTACCTGCCCTGGGAGTGTTTGATGGGACAGTGTACAGGGAGCTTTACTCTGTATCTTACCCGTGCTGTACCTGTCTAGCACTGTGCTGTGCTCTCGGACCTTCACGATCCAGGGTTGCATTTCTGACTCAGACATCATCAGCCAATAAAATCTGTGACTGGCCCC
>JASTWF010002509.1:0-24419 GCA_030390025.1 Squalus acanthias | reverse complement strand
AATCCCGACCTTTGGGACATCCTGAGGTTGTGATAGGCGCTATATAAATGCAAGTTCTTTCTTTACTATTCCCTGAACTTCCTTCCTGCACCATATTGGGAATGACCGGGCGGCAGGGAAGACACAGGAGGAGCAACGAGTGCTTCTACTGCTTCATGGTGTCACAGTGAATCCCCAGGCCCCTCACAGTTAATCATCAAATAACTAAAGCTCTCCACTGGGTTTAAACGCACACATGCAAATTTAATCAAACCACCCCAGGACACCATTAACCCAGAGAGTTTAATCAGTTCAAATACACTGACACATTTCAGCCGTGTAGGTAGTAACAGCTGGGGATTAACAACAGGTCTTCCCCTCCCTGGCTCTTATTCAAGGCCCACTGGCCTGGATAGGACAGATTTCAACAACTTGTGAATAACATTTGTGAATAAATTGTGCAAGTAAGGATATATGCAAATGCAAGATTGGAATCTCTTCTGGGCTGTAGATATTCAAAACCTGCACCGTTCAGCTGAGTTCTGGGCACTGATTTACGGGCTCTACTTTGTAAGCAGTGTGCACACGTGAAACAGATACGCCGACACAGGCCCACAATCACAGGCAGCAATCGAGAAAAGGAACCTTAAAAGATTGGTTGGCACGGATCAAAATTACAACCTTTTATTTATTTTCTTCCTATAGTGGTCAGGTACAAGAAAATGATCAAAAAGTTAGTCTTTATAACTAGAGGGCTAGAATATAAAGGGGAGGAAGTTTTGCTAAAGCTATAATAAGCCCTGGTTAGACCACACCTGGAGTACTGTGCACAGTTCTGGGCACCGCACCTTAGGAAGGATATATTGGCCTTGGAAGGAGTGCGGCACAAATTCACCAGAATGTTACCAGGGCTCCAAGGGTTAGATTACGAGGAGAGATTACATAAACTAGGCTTGCATTCCCTAGAATATAGAAGGTTAAGGGGTGATTTGATTGAGGTTTTTAGGATTTTGAAAGGAATTGATCGGGTAGATAGAGAGAAAATTTTTCCACTGGTGGGGGGGGGGGGTGGGTGGAGTCTAGGACAAGGGGACAATAACCTTAAAATCAGAGCCAGGCCATTCAGTTAGGAAACACTTCTTCACGCAAAGGGTGGTAAAAGTGTGCAACTCTGTCCCACAAAAAGCAGTACATGCTAGCTCAATTAA
This sequence comes from Squalus acanthias, assembly GCA_030390025.1. Lineage (NCBI taxonomy): Eukaryota > Metazoa > Chordata > Chondrichthyes > Squaliformes > Squalidae > Squalus > Squalus acanthias. Next base: position 23,232 of record JASTWF010002509.1, on the reverse strand, counting down.
TAATTTTAAATCTGGAGATCGATAGATTTTTGCTAGACCAGGGTATAAAAGGATATCGAGCCAACATAGGGCACAGAAACAGGCCATTTGGCCCAACCAGTTTATGCTCCATTCGAGCCTCCTCCCGTCTTTCCTCATCTAAATCTGTCAGTATAATCCTCTATTCCCTTCTCCCTCATATGCTTGTCTAGCCTCCCCTTAAATGCATCTATACTATTCGCTTCAACCACTCCCTGTGGTAGCGAGTTCCACATTCTCACCACTCTCTGGGTAAAGAAGTTTCTTCTGAATTCCCTATTAGATTTCTTGGTGACTATCTTATATTGATAGCCTCTAGTTATGCTCTTCCCCACAAGTGGAAACATTCTCTCTGTATCCACTCTATTAACATTTTTCATAATTTTAAAGACCTCTATTAGGTCACCCATCAGCCTTCTTTTTTCAAGAGAAAAGAGACCCAGCCTGTTCATCCTTTCCCGATATGTATACCCTCGCATTTCTGGTATCATCCTTGTAAATCTTCTCTGCACCCTCTCCAGTGCCTCTATATCCTTTTTATAACATGGCGACGAGAACTGTACACAATACTCCAAGTGTGGTCTAACCAAGGTTTGATACAGGTTTAGCATAACGTCCCTACTTTTCAATTCTATCCCTCGAGAAATAAACCCTAGTGCTTGGTTTGCTTTTTTTATGGCCTTGCGAACTTGTGTCTCAACTTTTAATGATTTGTGTATTTGTACTCCGAGATCCCTTTGTTCCTCTACCCCACCTAGACCCCACTCGCACCCTCCAAGTAATAAATGACCTCCCTATTCTTCCTACCAAATGTAATATCTCACATGTATCTGTGTTGAACTTCATTTGCCAATTATATGCCCATTCTGCAAGTTTATTAATGTCCTCCTCAGTATTGACTATCCCCCCCAATTTGGTGTCATCTGCAAATTTAGAAATTGTGTTTTTGATTCCAAAGTCTAAATCGTTAATATAAATTGTGAACAGCAGTGGTCCCAGCACTGATCCTTGTGGAACACCACTACCCACCTTCTGCCAGTGAATAGCTACCCTTTGCTCCTACTCTCTGCTTTCTGTCTTGAAGCCAGCCAGCAATCCATTCTGCTACTTGTCCCGACTCCGCATTTTCTGACCTTGTTCATCAGTCTATTATGGGGTACCTTATCGAAGGCCTTTTGAAAATCTAGATAAATTACATCTACTGCATTACCATTGTCTATTCTCTCTGTTAGCTCTTCAAAAAATTCAATGAGGTTGGTCAAGCAAGACTTTCCCCTTTGAAATCCATGCTGACTATTCATTATTATATTTTTGGTTTCTAGATGTTCTTCTATTTTCTCCTTTAGTAGGGATTCCATTATTTTTCCTACCACCGATGTTAAGCTGACTGGTTTATAATTCCCTGGACATGTTCTATCCCCCTTCCTAAATATAGGTATTATGTTAGCCATCCACCAGTTCTCTGGCACTACACCCTTTTCTAACGATTTATTAAATATGTGTAGTAATACCTCTGCTATCTCTTCCCTAGATTCTTTTAAAATGCGTGGACACAATCCATCCGGACCAGGGGTTTTATCCTCTTTGAGTTTGATTAGTTTATTTAATATATCCCCTTATTTTTTATTTTAAATGCACTTTTCTCATTACTAATTTCATCATCCAATGTCATGTCCACCTGTTCTATCTCCCTGGTAAATACTGAAGCAAAATAATTATTTTATATTTCTGCCATCTCTCTGTCGTTACCTGTGATATTGTCCTGTCTATCCCTTCATGGCCCTATTCCCATCCCAACCTTCCTTTTTTTAAATTGATGTGCCTGTAAAATATTTTACTATTTTTTAATGTTCCTTGATAATTTAATTTCATAGTTCCTCTTTACCTTCCTAATTGTTTTTTTGACTTCTCTCCTAATCTATTTGTATTCTCCCTTATCATACACCTGCTGTCTATGTACTTAATGTATGCCTCTTTCCTTACCCTCAATTGCTCCCTTATGGCTTTATTCATCCATGGATTCTCATTAGTGTTTAGTTTGTTCTTTCCTTTTAGCAGAATACAGTATATTGTTCCTGCACGCTGTTGAACACCATTTTAAATGTTTCCCATTGCTGTTCTACATCGTTGTTTGCCAATATTGGTGGCCATTTTATTTTCCCAAGTTCTATTCTCAGACCCTCAAAATCAGCTTTTCTCCAATCTATTAACCTGGTTTTCGTCATACTTATGTCCTTCTGAATTAAAGCGTATTATATTATGGTCACTATTCCCCTACTTTTACTTCTCTTATCTGCTCTGGTTCATTCCCCACTACTAGATCCAATAGTGAATCCTCCCTTGTTGGGATTTTTACATACTGGGTTAGAAAGGAGTCCTGTACACATTGTTGGAACTCCATTCCCTTATCCCCTTTACCTACCTCTTCTGTTCAATTAATATCGGGGTAGTTGAAATCCCCCATGATTATTATTCTATTTTTTTTTACTCATTTCCCCAATTTGTCTGCATATTTCTTCCTCTGCCTCCCTTCCACTATTAGGTGGTCTGCAGACTACGCCTATTAGTGTGATTAATCCTTTATTTTCTTTTATCTCTATCCATATGGATTCTATTTTTGTCTTGCTGGTAGCTGCGTCACTTTTTTCTACTGCCATTATGTTATCCCTAATAAGTACAGCTACTCCACCTCTCCTTTTTCCCTCTATCTTTTCTAAATATGTTATACCCTGCAATATTTAATTCCCAGTCCTGATTTTTCTGTAGCCATGTCTCAGTAATCCCTACTATGTCTGGTTCCTCGCAACGCATGATTGCCTTCAGCTCCCTTGTTTTATTACGGACACTGTGTGCATTGCTGCACAGACAGTTTAACTCATTTTTAATAGGATTTCCTCTCACTTTATATTTAACCATCTTTTTAGACTCCTGTTCTATAACTCCCTTGCCGTCAATGTCCTCCCTTACTTTATTCTTTCCTATGCTCTCTTTTCCGGTTTTATTTATAATTAGGCTGGTTACGTTTCTTGTAGATCCCTCCCCCCCAATCTTACTAGTTTAAAGCCTTTGCCGCCTCCCTATTTACCCTTTCTGCTAGGACACAGGTCCCATCCCGGTTCAGGTGGAGCCCGTCCCATCGGTACAGCTTCTTCCTGTCCCAGAACTGGTGCCAGTGTCCCATGAAAAGGAACCCCTCTTTCCCACACCAGCCCTTCAGCCATGTGTTAATTCTCCTGATCTGTCTGCTTCTATGCCAATTTGCATGTGGCTCGGGCAATAATCCAGAGATTATTACCCTCGAGGTCCTGCTTTTTAATTTAGAGCCTAACTCCAGATACTCTTTCAGCAGCACCTCCTCCCTGTTCCTATGTCACTTGTTCCAACATGGACCACGACAACTGGATTTACTCCCTCCCTTTCCAAGTTCCTCTCCAGCTGCCGTGAGATATCCCTTACCCTGGCACCGGGTAGGCAACACACCCTTCGGGATTCTCGTTCTTGGCTGCAGGGGTCGCTATCTATTCCCCTAATTATAGAGTCCCCCATCACTACCACATTTCTATTCTGCTCTTTCCCCCCCCTTGGACAGCCTTCTGAGCCACGGTGCCTTCGACTGCAGGGAGGACAGCCACAATGCAGACCTTCTCCATCTCCTCACAGGTAGCGAGTACGTCGTACCTGTTGGACAGGACCAGTGTCTGCGGGACCTCCTTCTCAACCTCTCCTAAATCCCTGCTACCCAGCTCCCTAGCAGTCACACTCTCCCTTTCCTGAACCTGTGCTTTCCTCTGGGGTGTGACTGCATTCTGGATAAAACTGTCCAGAAATTCCTCCCCCTCCCTTATGTGTCGGAGTGACTCCAACTCATACTCCAGCTCAATGACTCTGAGCCGGAGAGATTCGAGACGGAGACATCTCCTGCAGACGTGTTTGCTCGGGACAGTCTCGCTGTCCACAAACTCCCACATACTGCAGTCCAGACACACAACCTGCCCTGCCATATCTTAGTCTAACCTTATTTTATTTATTTAATTAGTTAAAGTCTTTATTCAACAATTATTTATAGTTATATTAATTAGTTTAACTAGTTAAGCTATAAATTTAATACAGTACTTTGTAGTTTCCCGCACCTAGTTTAAACCACAGTCCCAGGTTAGAGAGAAAAGAGAGAAAAAAATCCTTAATACTCACCAACCAATCACCTACCTGCTATCCTGTGACGTCACTCCTTGTTTCTTTGGATGGAGTTAAGGTACAGGTCAGCCATGATCTCACTGAATAGCAGAACAGGCTTGAGGGGCTGAACGGCCTACTCCTGGTCCCATGTTCCCCCCCCCCCCCCCCCCCCCCGCTCCTCCATTCTCGAAGGCAGCCCATAACAATGAATCTCAGTAAACTGACCATGAAAAGTGACCAAGAGGAGATTGGTACTCTCAGCATTCCCTCCTTCCCATCCTCCAACCCATTCTTGTGGGAAAATGCCTTGTGTCTCAGCTTGGCAACTGGGCCTGGACAGCCAAATGGAAATATTATCCAATTCTCCCAATGGGAAAGAAAGACAGTTTTGCATTTATAAAGCACCTTTCACAACCTCAGGATGTCCCAAAACACTTTACAGCCAATGAAGTACTTTTGAAGCGTGGTCACTGTTGTAATGTAGGAAACACGACAGCCAATTTGTGCACAGCAAGCTCCCACAAACAGCAATGTCATAATGACTGGATAATCTGCTTGAGGCGTTGGTTGCGACATAAATGTTGGCCAGGATTCCGGGAGAGCTCCCCCGCTCTTCTTCAAAATAGTGCCACGGGATCTTTCACATCCACCCAAAAGAGCAGCCGGGGCCTCGGTTTAACGTCTCATCCGAAAGACGGCACCTTCGGCAGTGCAGCACTCCCCCAGTACTGCACGGGAGTGTCAGCCTGATTTTTGTGCTCAAGTCTCTGGAGTGGGACTTGAACCCACAACCTTCTGACTCAGAGGCGAGAGTGCTCTCCACTGAGCCACAGCTGACACCTGTGAGAATCCTCACGAATTCTCCCTTCGACCCACCCCCCCTTTCATCGGCAGGAGTGGGGAGGACAACTGTAGCGCCCCCTACTGGGATCCTCTAACTCAGCACAGAACAGGGATCAAACCCCGGGATCCTCCTGCTCTGTGTGAGCAAGTTGCAAGCAGCCCTTACCAGTTGAGCCATCAGGGAGCTACACAATAGCATTTGCCTTATGGCTTTAAAGGTCCATTGCACAGGCAAGGTCCCGCAGCACGGGCTGGGTTTGTTTAACAACCTTCCTCAGTTGGATGACCTCCAACAAACAAACAAACAAACAAACAAACAAACGAATGAAGACTTTCACAGAGCTGCTTTAAACTAAATGTTTCCATGTTGTGATTATTTTTTGTATTCTGACCATTTTCAACGTTTCCTGCCAGGACTAAAAATATTCATGCTCCCTCGCATCAGGGCACAGAGGAAATCTGTTATACAGTGAGTCAAGCTTTTGCGTCACAACTGGGGGGGGATTCCCCTCCCAGGAATAGTGAGGAGAATCAAACAGCCGTACCATTCCACGGGTTTCGAGCGAACTAACCAACTCTCAGTCACTATTCAGACCTTTAACGTAGTAAAACGTCCCATGGCGCTTCACAGGAGCGATTATCAATCAAACTTTGACACCGAAGCACACAAGGAGAAATTAGGGCAGATGACCAAAAGCTTCGTCAAAGAGGTAGGTTTTAAGGAGTGTCTTAAAGGAGGAGAGAGAGAGAGAGAGAGAGGTAGAGCGGGAATTCCAGAGCTTAGGGCCTTGGCAGCAGAAAGCACGGCCGCCAATGGTGGAGTGAGTAAAATCGGGGATGCTCAAGAGGCCAGATTTGGAGAAGTGCCAAAATCTCAGAGGGTTGTAGGGCTGGCGATGGTTAGAGAGAGAGAGAGGGGGGGGGTGAGGCCATGGAGGGATTTGAATCATAGAAGGTTACAGCACAAAAGGAGGCAATTTCAGCCCATCGTGTCCGTGCCGGCCAACAAAGAGCTATCCAGCCTAATCCCACTTCCCAGCTCTTGGTCCGTAGCCCTGCAGGTTAGAGCATCCCAAGTGCACACCCAAGTACTTTTTCAATGTGGTTAGGGTTCCTGCCTCTACCACCCTTTCAGGCAGTGAGTTCCAGACCCCCACAACCCTCTGGGTGAAGAAATTTCCCCTCAAAACCTTCCACCAATTACTTTAAATCTGTGCCCCCTGGTTTTTGACCCCTCTGCTAAGGGAAATAGGTCCTTTCTATCCACTTTATCTAGGCCCCTCATAATTTTATACACCTCAATAAGGTCTCCCCTCGGCCTCCTCTGTTCCAAGGAAAACAAACCCAGCCTATCCAGTCTTTCCTCATAACTAAGATTCTCTACTCCCGGCAACATCCTTGTAAATCTTCTCTGTACCCTCTCTAGTGCAATCACATCTTTCCTGTAATTTGGTAACCAGAACTGCATGCAGTACTCTAGCTGAGGCCTAACTAGTGTTGAAGCATAGTGCTCTTGTATTCTATGCCACGGCTAATAAAGGCAAGTATTCCATATGCCTTCTTAACCACCTTATCTACCTGGCCTGCTACCTTCAGGGATCTGTGGACATACACTCCAAGGTCCCTTTGTTCCTCTACACTACTCAGTGTCCTACCATTTAATGTGTATTCCCTTTCCTTGTTAGCCCTCCCCAAATGCATTACCTCACACTTTTCCGGATTGAATTCCATTTGCCACTGTTCTGCCCACCTGACCAATTCACTGATATCTTCCTGCAGTCTACCGCTTCCTTCTTCAGTATCAACCACACAGCCGATTTTAGTATCATCTGCAAACTTCTTAATCATACCCCCTATATTCAAGTCTAGATCATTGATATATACCATAACAAGCAAGGGACCTAGTACTGAGCCCTGCAGAACCCCACTGGAAACAGCCTTCCAGTCACAAAAACACCCATCAACCATTACCCTCTGCTTCCTGCCTCCGAGCCAGTTTTGAATCCAACTTGACACTTTGCCCTGGATCCCATGGGCTTTTAACGTCGTGACCAGTCTGCCATGTGGAACCTTATCAAAAGCCTTGCTAAAGTCCATATACACTACATCAAACGCACTACCCTCATCTACCTTCCTTGTTACCTCCTCAAAAAATTCAATCAAGTTTGTCAGACACAACCTTGGAAATAAGGATGAGAATTTTAAATGCGAGGTGTTGCCGGACCGGGAGCCAATGTAGGTCAGCGAGCACTGGGGTGATGGGTGAACGGGACTTGGTGCGAGTTAAGACACGGGCAGCAGAGTTTACATCATTTCTTGATAAATTCTTTCTAAAGGTAAATGTATTCCAGCTGGGACAATTCAATCTGGGTCAGGAAAAATCAAAATTGTCAACTTTCGAACCGAACTGCCCATCAGCAAACAAGTGAAACGGACATTCACATATCAAGAAAGCAGTGAGATTGCCATCAGTTACAACATTCATACCTTGCCTGGAATCTGCAATATTTTCAAAATCTATTAACTACTCTAAACCAATAGGAGGCTACTTAGCTGCTGCCAGCTTATCAGCTGGACTTGAAATTCATGGTGTATATTTCATTGGGGGATTGTGGGGTGCGGGAAGGACAGAGAGGTGATTATGGACTTGAGCTGAACGGGAATGGAGAGTTTCTCAACGTGCAACTTTTAGGTTTCAGGTCCAGTCACTGATCACAGCCAGGGCGGGGACAGAATGGGGAGCAGTACTGGCTTCAGCTTCCTCAGGGGGAAGGGGCAGAGAGAAAAAAAGATAAGTTCCGGCTCCTGATCGCTAACCAGCGCCTTCCACTGGACCTGGGGACTTTGGGTGGGACAGGATCAGGCTCAGTGGTGATGACCGCCCCCCCACCCCCCAAAGTCAAATAACCCATGACACTCCCTGAAGGATGGTCAGCTGGTGTACCGGGAGCCCGTGACAAGAGATATACAAGAAGAAGAAAAAATCACAGAGAAAGATAAACATTTGATAATTGAGGGCACAGGACCCGAATCATTTACAGGAGGTTAAACAGCTCCTTGTGTGTTACACCAGGAAAAATGGGTTTACTTGTTTTGGGCGGTACTCAATTAAGGGCTGGTGGGGGAGCTAAATGGATGGAACCAGTTTACAGTCTCTTTAATATCAGAAAACTTCAGTCAATAGGAAACACCATCGGTTACATTTATAAAGCCCCCAGCCTTTGTTGTTCCAATCACAACTGACACAGGTCTCGTGAGATGTTATCGGGTCTCTGATTAAAACTGTGGAGCTGGAATAACCTCGCTTGTGGTCATAGAAATCTGGGTGGGGGGTGGGGGGGGGGGGGGGGGGGGGGGGGGAAGAGGGGCTCTGGCTTCCAACAGGAGCAACAATGCCTGGCAAAATAAATGGGCTGGCTGGGAGAGGGCGGGAATAAAAAGTGGCCTATGGAGGTCGGGGTCGCTGTTTGAGCACTGTTCTCCTAGTCCCAAGAACTCCAGGGAGAGAACTTCTATCTCACCATCCTGATCTGGATTCAAACCCAGAGTTTAGTGCTGAGGCCAGTGTTCAAAGCCAGGGCACCAGTCCCCAGCTTTATGTCACAAACAGGTATTACAACATTCCGCTTGGCTCCAACTACACGATGTGAACTGAGGCATATTGTTTTTCCCCACTATTATATCTGAATTGGCTGGTGATTTCTATTTAGTCATCTAGTCCCATTGATTAGTTATTGCTCACTCAGACTGAACCAGGGTCATGTGAAACTTTGACCTCTTGTTGGTCCCAGGGCTGAGCTTGAACTTTGGTCCTGTCCCATCACCAAAATCATCTATTTCCACCTGCTCACCGATGCTCGACTCCACCCCTCCCTCAGCCTCTCTGCCACTGCAACCCTGGTCCGTGTTCTGCCCGCCTCGAGATTAGTCCACTGCCCCTTCCTTTCTGGCCTCCACCCTCCAGAAACTCTGTGTCCAAAACACAGCCACCGGTCTGCTGGCAAAGTCCCACTTGCGCATCCCCCATGTCCACACTGACCTACCGTGGCTCCCTGCGCCCTAATATATTAAACTCCTAACCCTCAAATCCTTCCCCGGCCTTGCCTCACCCTATCCCTCCAGCCTCTTCCAGCCTTAGATCCCTGACTCAGACCCCTCACCCTTCGCCCCACCATTGATGACACAGCCATCTGCCTACTCTCTGCATCTCCTTCTCTAAACCCATTCAGCCTCTCCCTGCACCTTTAAAACAACAACTTTCATTTATATAGCGCCTTTAACGTAATAAAACGTTCCAAGGAGCTTCACATGAGCGTTATCAGACAATATTTGACACGGGCCACATAAGGAGATACAAGAAATAAAAACAGAAAATGCTGGAAATACTCAGCAGGTCAGGCAGCATCTGTGGAGAGAGAAACAGAGTTAACGTTTCAGGTCGATGACCCTTCGTCAGAACTGGAAAAAGTTAGAGATGTAACAGGTTTTTAAGCAAGTGTAGGGGCAGAGAGAGGGGGGAGGGGAGGAAAGAACAAAAGGGAAGGTCTGTGATAGGATGGAAGGCAGGAGAGATTGTGAGACAAAAGGGGATGATGGTGCAAGGCAAAAGGAGATGGTAATGGGGATATGTAAGGAGATACAAGGACAGGTGAAAGAGATAGGTTTTAAGGAGCATCTTTGAGGAGAGAGAGAGACGGAGAGGTTTAGGAGGGAATTCTAGAGCTTAGGGCCTAGGCGGCTGAAGGCACAGCCGCCAATGGTGGAGCGATTAAAATCGGGGATGCGCAAGAGGTCAGAATTGGAAGAACGCAGAGATCTCGGAGGGTTGTGGGGCTGGAGGAGGTTATAGAGATAGGGAGGAGCGAGGCCATGGAGGGATTGAAAACAAGGATGAGAATTTTTAATTCGAGGCGTTGCCGGACCCGGAGCCAGCTCAACACACATCTTTTTGACTCGGCTTTTGGTCACCTCCTCCCACTTCTCCTATCTTCCTCCATTGTCCAATCTCTTGTTTCTCTATTTCCAGACGCGAAGCACCTTTGTTTTTTTTACATTAAAGATGGTATGTAAATGTGTCACCAATTAGATCCTCTCAGTATTCTCACTACCTCTGGGACTTTCCATATAAAAAGGATGGCACTCAGGCAGCAAACTTTGTGGAATGGACCAAATTAGTTTCCCCAAAAATAAACAAAAACATTTTCTCGCAACAGCCTGCGCTCGATGGGCCGATAGCAATTTAATCTACAACCCACACAGAAACAGAGAGAACAATATATACAGAAGTCGCTTGTAAAATAACGGCAAATCTCAGGCGTGGAACCACATCAGGCAGAGAAGATGGCCTGGACTGGGGGGGGGGATGTCCAACAAACAGCGCATTGCCACGACAGACTGCCGAGAACCAGAACACGCCAGACTCAAAGCAGCCGAGTCTCGCTGTGTCGTTACAGCAGCGTCTGACGAAGAGGCACTAGTGGCAGGATGGACATGCTCGGCGGACAAGGGAACCAAGGTGGGTGATCCGAGCCGTGAGTGACACCAAGAAGCCCGGATCCAAAATGAACCGTGCCACCGCTTTGTGCGGCAGAACACATTCACGCTTTTTGTTTAAGGTACAGTTGCCCTGCCCGTTCCCAGCAGTCCCTGCAGCCAAGAATTGGATGGAAGGGGCCACTAATCTGTGCTGCCAGATTACGTAATGGGACATTCCAGTCTTCTTGTTCCTCCTTGAAATTTCCCCCCCAACCTTTCTCCTCAAGGCGCTGCGTCATGGATAATCTGTATCTTAACTCCATCCTTGGTTCCATATCCTTTAATACCCTTGCCTAACAAAAATCTATCAATCTCAGTTTTGAAATTTTCAATTGACCCCCAGCTTTTGAGGGAGAGACTTCCAGATTTCCACTATCCTTTGTGTGAAGAAGTGCTTCCTAACATCACCCCTGAACCCTGAACGGCCTGGCTCTAATTTTAAGGTTATGCCCCCTTTTCCTGGATTCCCTCACAAGAGGAAATAGTTTCTCTCTATCTACCCTATCAACTCCTTTAATCATCTTAAACACCTCAATTAAATCACCAGTTCAACAAACCTTGGTTCAGCTCCTATGGGGAGTGCGTTGTGATAACAGACACTGTCTCACTGTTAGCAGCACTGCCCAAAGTAGTCTCCAAAGTTCTGATAGCACTGGAGACCCAACAAGCTATAAAGGGGTGGAATAGGAAAAGGTTCCCAAGACACATGGGAATGAGGAAAATAGTCAGAGGCTCACAGAGATAAAGAGCAACTCCCTTGGTGCCTTAGTGGGTGTAGCACGGAGCCAAGGACAGGGAAAGCCTCCTGGTTCAGTCTCATCTCCGTGCTGAGTTAGCTGGTCTCACTCATGCAGCAGCCAGGGCCACAGTGTCCCTGGGTCAGAGAGGGGGAAAGTATCAGTCAGGATTCCCACTCCTAATCACTATCCAGATACTTGTCCCAGAAAGACAAGTATGTGGATGGCAGTTGAGTTGAATAACCTGCCATCGCTCACTGTTCAGGCTCACACTTGAAGAGTGGCAGTTTGGCAAAGGACAGCTAAGGCCCGTGGAACTGAATCCCAGCAAGAACCAAGGCCTACGGGAGAGGAGGGGAGAGCAATAATGGAAGGAAGCAGTGAGCTGGCACTCAGCCAGGCAACACCTTTGTAAATGGCACAAACCTACATATTGGCCCTGAATGTGTGGTCGGAGGCTTCCCGCGGGGAAATGCCCCCGATCCGCAAATAAAATGCCTGCGTACCTGGTGGTCCGGGAGGGACGGAGACTCGCGGTCCTGGAGCTCTCCGGGTACCCGCAGGTAGAGGCCCACATATCCAGGGGCGCAGGCGGTTCGCAAGCACCCCTGGGATCACGTGGGCCAGCCCAACGAATGACAGAAGGGGATCCCCATTCATACTTATGGGGATTCCAGATGTACAGAAACCCCATAAGCATGAATGGGAATACCCCTCTACATATCAAATAAATTTTTTAAAAATTACATATTTAAAATTAATTAAAATGCCATTTAATTAAATATTTAAAACAAATTTTTTTTGAAAAATAAATTTAAATGTTTTAAAGGGGCTAAAAATAAACTTGCCTTATTGCACAGGTTTTTTAATGTATAAATAATTGATAATTTATTTTTGGTTTTTTTTAAACTCTTACGCTGGTAACAGCAGGCCTCTACCAGGCGTAAGAATTTCACAGGCATTGGCTGGGCCGAAGTTGGGCAAATAGCCCAACTCTCCGCCCGCGGATGCCATTTTCCCGGGGATGCGTGCGATCCGTCAAGAAGATTCTTGACAGATCGCAAGTTCTGGGTTTTCACACACGCGCTTCGCACGCCAAAACCCGGAACTTGCGCGGCCCTTACGGGCGTGTGCGCACCTCACACACACGCACGTCGGAGCCTCAAATTTCGGCCCATTATTGAAGGTTAGACAGCAGTGCCTGTAGGTGCTGCAGTAACCAGCGTATAACCGTAGCGCGCTCGCCTCTGAGTCAGAAGGTTGTGGGTTCAAGTCCCACTCCAGAGACTTGAGCACAAAAAGCTAGGCTGACACTCCCAGTGCAGTACTGAGGGAGCGCTGCATTATCAAAGGTGCCGTCTTTCGGAGGAGACCATAAACCGAGGCCCCGTCTGCCCTCTCGGGTTGATGTAAAAGATCCCATGGCACTATTCAAAGAAGAGCAGGGGAGTTCTCCCTGGTGTACTGGCCAATATTTATCACTCAACCAACATCACTAAAACAGATTATCTGGTCATTATCACATTGCTGTTTGTGGGAGCTTGCTGTGCACAAATTGGCTGCCAGGTTTCCTACATTACAACAGTGACTCCACTTCAAAAAGCACTTAATTGGCTGTGAAACGCTTTGGGACGTCCCAAAGTTATGTATGGCGCTATATAAGTGCAAGACTGTTTTTCTTTCTTTTATGTATCCCATCTGTACAACAGCACATGTGCAGTTCGTAATTAACTCGCAACACTGAAACATCCTCAGCTCTTGAAACCTTCAGGAGATCCAGGTACTGGAGCATAAACTCTTCACAGAGAAGCCACCTTTAATCAGTACTTGTGGTCAGTCACCTCCTGCTGAACCTGGTTCTTTTAGTCCCCCTCCACACACCCAGACGGTCACCTTGCTCCAACCAACCTCCCCCCGCCCCAGCTCTTAAACAATGCATCTGGAGACGCTCTCGCTCGAATGACCACTAACTGAGGTACGGGCATAGCTTGGGGTGGAAGCGAGTCATACAATCCAGGAAATCCCCAACTGTATTGAGATGGCCGATTTTCGTCAGCCAGTGTGGCAGTAGGAGTGTTATAATTGGCCTCAGTGTCTCCTCAGGCTAGGGAGGAGTCACCGCCTCCAGGAGGAGAGGAGAGAAACCAAGAGAGAGAGAGAGAAAAAAATGGAACTGGTTTACTCTGCAGTGAAAGGCTTGGCTAGAACAAAACAGTTGAGACACAGAAGAATGTGGGCATGGGTGGGCAGATTCTCTAGGGAGCTGTGGGTCAAAGGAACAAAAGCTGACGGCACGCTGAAGCAGCTGGGCAGAGCTGCGCAGCAGGCTGGATCACTAACGACTGTGTGAGAAAGGGTTGAGGATAAGAACACCCAAGCGAGGGAGCGGCCAGGATGTCCCCGGCACACCCCGTGAACCGGAACCCTCAAGATGAGCAGTAGGTTTTTTGGGAGCTTCAAACCCGCACAGATGCCCCAGAGCCTGGTGACCAGCATGGCAGAGAAAGCTGTCGGTGTCATGGAGAGAGGGGGACTCGCTCAGAAAATGAAAATCACGCCGAACGTCACCACTTCTTACATTTTGTACTTTTTAAAAAGGGTCACCACACCTTCACTAATAAATAGTCTTCAACAAAGACACAACGCAAGCTTATTGTAAACATAATTGTTGTAACATCGCAAAGACATTTGCTGCAGCCGCGTGATCTGAACGTGAAGGGGTTTGCAGTGTAACCATGGAGATCCCCACAAGACCTCGACGGTGAGCTGTCTCCCCCAACCTGGCCGCCTTCCTGCATCAGTGCGACACTTGTCCATTCCCCACATCTCCATTCCGAGTGAGAGTGCCAGTTCAGCAACAAATTAAGGGCAGCTTCGTGCGCAACACCAAGAACTGGACCGAGACTGCCCACTCATTTTATGAAGGAGCTTTGTAGCCGTTCATCCATCTATCTGGCTTGGCTTTCGATCTAAGTGCGAGACATACACGTCCAGTGTCGAACCCACTGCACCAACTAGTTCCTGCCTCCTCCCCAACTTTTTCTTTTAAACCGTGAGGAGGGAGAAGATCTTTGACCCCAATATACCTGCCCACCCCCCCGCCGAACCTGAAGTCTGCTCCACCTGTTCAGAGCCCCCTGGGCTGGGTCATCAGCAGGGTCAGGCTACACCCTCAGCACAGGCCCATCCCCCAGCACTGCCATGCACTGGAAAACATGGGCCAGAACACAGCTGCAGGACTGGCTGGCAGCCTTGGGGCCCACTGGCTTCGGTTGGAGATCCGCTGGAAAGCTACAAGAGAAAGGGGAGGGGTACCTTCCCAGCCTCCCTCAGACGCTCCGATTAATGGCAGCCCCAGATACAAGCTCCCCCGCCAGCTTCCTTGGGCGCTCCTTAGGAAATGGCCGCCCTTCGGACTCAATGAGAGGAGAGTGAAGTGGGAGGACCAGAAACACAACCCACAACAGGGGGTTGTCCTGGTCTTCCATCTGTTCCAAGTGGAGGCCCAGGACCGACTTACTGGGGAAGCTCCGGATATCCCAGGGCAGTGTAGAGGGGGCTGAGCCCCTAAAATAAGGGACTGATCCCCCAGGCACGATTGGGGCCTTGCTCTTCATCATAACATCGAGGCACAGGTTCAGAGTGACGAATCAAATTAATTAAAGAGGATTCCAGAATCTTTCCCAATATTTTGGGGATCACATTCCGAGATTCCGTGGAAATTACAAACCTGTGGCTTTGACTTGTGTCCACGGCGAGACGCAGTGAGACAGACACTTTGTGCTCAGTTTAGTCACATGCAAACAAATAGGAAAGAAGGTTTGCCAAAGACTTCTCCATGAAGATGGTGCCCCTTTAAGAAAGGGGAGAATAAAATAACTAAAGTAACAAATGACTTTACGACACAAAGCAAAGGGCCAGAGTTTTAACAATTAATTTTAAGTTCAAATATTGTTGAAATGGAAGAGTCTTGCTGTAAATGCTTCGACAGATAAGGAGACTTGAGGGGGGTGGGGGCGGGGGCCTTTACTGCAAGTGTGGGATATGGTGCCTTAGTTCAGAATTGTTTTTTTTTTTAAATACAGTCAGTCTTGTTCTGAAGCCACGGAGTCTCAGCCAGAGTCTGTGCTGAACTCTGATTAACCACTCTATCACTTCCTGCAGCTTCCACACGCCAATGTGTTCAGGAAACAATTGAAACCCCAAACACCCAGATCCAAACAGCCGATTAGCCGAGATTTATTCTTTCATCTGGTTCCTCAAATTAATATTAAATATATGCGCGCCTCGCTGGAAAACTAGCCAGATGCTTATCAATGTTTCCCACTGGCTAAGCTGGAGTTTTATCTTTTTGCTTTGCTTAAAGCGAATCTTGCAGCTTGGAGAGACAGACAAGCTCTTTCCTGCTTCTCCAGTATTAGGCAAATGGCCGATAAATCAGCCTCCGGCAGCCCCTCCACCCATTTACATTCCCTCCCTCGCCTCACTTCCCTCTGCGCATTTTACATTCCTTCCTAAATCCACCGTCACTCGACTTTATTTACATTCCCTTCCTCCTCACACATCCCACTACCCTGGTTTGTAACATTAACTCCCTCAGTACAAGGTAATTGCAGTACACAGTGTGTATGGGGTAATTGCTGTAGTTACAGTGTGTGTGGGGGGGGGGGCAAGTGCGGCATTTACAGTGTGAGGGGGAAATTGCTGTATTTACAGTGTGAAGGATAATTGCGGTATTTACAGTGTGAGGGGTAATTGCAGTATTTACAGTGAGGGGTAATTGCGGTATTTACAGTGCGAGGGGTAATTGCAGTATTTACAGTGTGAGGGGTAATTGCTGTATTTACAATGTGAGGGGTAATTGCTGTATTTACAGTGTGAGGGGTAATTGCTGTATTTACAGTGTGTGAGGGGTAATTGCTGTATTTACAGTGTGAGGGGGGTAATTGCTGTATTTACAGTGTGTGAGGGGTAATTGCTGTATTTACAGTGTGTGAGGGGTAATTGCGGTATTTACAGTGAGGGGTAATTGCTGTATTTACAGTGAGGGGTAATTGCTGTATTTACAGTGAGGGGTAATTGCTGTATTTACAGTGTGTGAGGGGTAATTGCTGCATTTACAGCGTGGGGGGTAATTGCTGTATTTACAGTGTGAGGGGTAATTGCTGTATTTACAGTGCGTGAGGGGTAATTGCTGTATTTACAGTGTGAGGGGTAATTGCTGTATTTACAGTGTGAGGGGTAATTGCTGTATTTACAGTGTGAGGGGTAATTGCGGTATTTACAGTGTGTGAGGGGGTAATTGCTGTTGTATTACAGTGTGTGAGGGTAATTGCTGTATTTACAGTGTGTGAGGGGTAATTGCTGTATTTACATTGTGTGAGGGGGGTAATTGCTGTATTTACAGTGTGAGGGGGTAATTGCTGTATTTACAGTGTGTGAGGGGTAATTGGCTGTATTTACAGTGTGATGTGGGTAATTGCTGTATTTACAGTGTGAGGGTAATTGCTGTATTTACAGTGTGTGAGGGATAATTGCTGTATTTACAGTGTGTGAGGGGTAATTGCTGTATTTACAGTGTGTGAGGGGGGTAAATGCTGTATTTAGTGTGTGAGGGGTAATTGCAGTATTTACAGTGTGTGAGGGGTAATTGCTGTATTTACAGTGTGAGGGGGTAATTGCTGTATTTACAGTGTGTGAGGGGTAATTGCTGTATTACAGTGTGTGAGGGGTAATTGCAGTATTTACAGTGTGTGAGGGGTAATTGCTGTATTTACAGTGTGAGGGGGGTAATTGCTGTATTTACAGTGTGTGAGGGGTAATTGCTGTATTTACAGTGTGTGAGGGGTAATTGCAGTATTTACAGTGTGTGAGGGGTAATTGCTGTATTTACAGTGTGTGAGGGGTAATTGCTGTATTTACAGTGTGTGAGGGGTAATTGCTGTATTTACAGTGTGAGGGGGGTAATTGCTGTTTTTACAGTGTGTGAGGGGGTAATTGCTGTATTTACAGTGTGTGAGGGGGTAATTGCTGTATTTACAGTGTGAGGGGGGTAATTGCTGTATTTACAGTGTGAGGGGGTAATTGCGGTATTTACAGTGTGAGGGGGTAATTGCTGTATTTACAGTGTGTGAGGGGGTAATTGCTGTATTTACAGTGTGTGAGGGGGTAATTGCTGTATTTACAGTGTGAGGGGTAATTGCTGTATTTACAGTGTGAGGGGTAATTGCTGTATTTACAGTGTGAGGGGAAATTGCTGTATTTACAGTGTGAGGGTAATTGCTGTATTTACAGTGTGAGAGGGGGTAATTGCTGTATTTACAGTGTGAGGGGTAATTGCTGTATTTACAGTGTGAGGGGTAATTGCTGTATTTACAGTGCGAGGGGTAATTGCTGTATTTACAGTGTGAGGGGGGTAATTGCTGTATTTACAGTGTGTGAGGGGGGTAATTGCTGCATTTACAGTGTGTGAGGGGGGTAATTGCTGCATTTACAGTGTGAGGGGTAATTGCAGTATTTACAGTGTGAGGGGTAATTGCTGTATTTACAGTGTGAGGGGTAATTGCTGTATTTACAGTGTGAGGGGTAATTGCTGTATTTACAGTGTGTGAGGGGTAATAGCTGTATTTACAGTGTGTGAGGGGTAATAGCTGTATTTAGAGTGTGTAAGGGGGAAATTGCTGTATTTACAGTGTGTGAGGGGGTAATTGCTGTATTTACAGTGTGTGAGGGGTAATTGCGGTATTTACAGTGTGTGAGGGGTAATTGCTGTATTTACAGTGTGAGGGGGTAATTGCTGTATTTACAGTGCGTGAGGGGGTAATTGCTGTATTTACAGTGCGTGAGGGGTAATTGCAGGATTTACAGTGCGTGAGTGGTAATTGCGGTATTTACAGTGCGTGAGTGGTAATTGCGGTATTTACAGTGCGTGAGGGGTAATTGCAGGATTTACAGTGCGTGAGGGGTAATTGCTGTATTTACAGTGTGTGAGGGGTAATTGCTGTATTTACAGTGAGGGGTAATTGCTGTATTTACAGTGTGTGAGGGGTAATTGCTGTATTTACAGCGTGAGGGGTACTTGCTGTATTTACATTGTGAGGGGTAATTGCGGTATTTACATTGTGTGGGGGGTAATTGCGGTATTTACAGCGTGAGGGGTAATTGCTGCATTTACAACGTGGGGGGTAATTGCTGTATTTACAGCGTGAGGGGTAATTGCTGTATTTACATTGTGTGAGGGGGTAATTGCTGTATTTACATTGTGTGAGGGGGTAATTGCTGTATTTACAGTGTGAGGGGTAATTGCTGTATTTACAGTGTGAGGGGTAATTGCTGTATTTACAGTGTGTGAGGGGTAATTGCTGTATTTACATTGTGTGAGGGGGTAATTGCTGTATTTACATTGTGTGAGGGGGTAATTGCGGTATTTACAGTGTGAGGGGGGTAATTGCAGTATTTACAGTGTGTGAGGGGGGTAATTGCTGTATTTACAGTGTGAGGGGTAATTGCGGTATTTACAGTGTGTGAGGGGTAATTGCTGTATTTACATTGTGTGAGGGGGTAATTGCGGTATTTACAGTGTGTGAGGGGTAATTGCTGTATTTACAGTGTGTGAGGGGTAATTGGTGTATTTACAGTGTGTGAGGGGTAATTGCTGTATTTACAGTGTGATGGGTAATTGCTGTATTTACAGTGTGTGAGGGGTAATTGCTGTATTTACAGTGAGGGGTAATTGCTGTATTTACAGTGTGAGGGGGTAATTGCAGTATTTACAGTGTGAGGGGGGTAATTGCGGTATTTACAGTGTGTGAGGGGGGTAATTGCTGTATTTACAGTGTGTGAGGGGTAATTGCAGTATTTACAGTGTGAGGGGGTAATTGCTGTATTTACAGTGTGAGGGGGTAATTGCTGTATTTACAGTGTGAGGGGGTAATTGCTGTATTTACAGTGTGTGGGGGGTAATTGCTGTATTTACAGTGT
This sequence comes from Squalus acanthias, assembly GCA_030390025.1. NCBI lineage: Eukaryota > Metazoa > Chordata > Chondrichthyes > Squaliformes > Squalidae > Squalus > Squalus acanthias. The sequence goes on along the minus strand of JASTWF010002509.1, from coordinate 3,943 downwards.
GTGAGGGGTAATTGCTGTATTTACAGTGTGAGGGGGGTAATTGCTGTATTTACAGTGTGAGGGGGGTAATTGCTGTATTTACAGTGTGAGGGGTAATTGCTGTATTTACAGTGTGTGAGGGGTAATTGCGGTATTTACAGTGTGTGAGGGGTAATTGCTGTATTTACAGTGTGAGGGGTAATTGCTGTATTTACAGTGTATGGGGTACTTGCTGTATTTACATTGTGAGGGGTAATTGCGGTATTTACATTGTGAGGGGTAATTGCTGTATTTACATTGTGTGGGGGGTAATTGCGGTATTTACAGTGTGTGAGGGGTAATTGCTGTATTTACAGCGAGGGGTAATTGCGGTATTTACAGTGTGTGAGGGGTAATTGCGGTATTTACAGCGAGGGGTAATTGCTGTATTTACAGTGTGAGGGGGTAATTGCTGTATTTACAGTGTGTGAGGGGTAATTGCTGTATTTACAGTGTGTGAGGGGTAATTGCTGTATTTACAGTGTGTGAGGGGTAATTGCTGTATTTACAGTGTGAGGGGGTAATTGCTGTATTTACTGTGTGAGGGGTAATTGCTGCAATTACAGTGTGAGGGGTAATTGCTGTATTTACAGTGTGTGAGGGGGTAATTGCTGTATTTACAGTGTGTGAGGGGTAATTGCTGTATTTACAGTGTGAGGGGTAATTGCAGTATTTACAGTGTGAGGGGTAATTGCTGTATTTACAGTGTGAGGGGTAATTGCTGTATTTACAGTGTGTGAGGGGTAATTGCTGTATTTACAGTGAGGGGGATAATTGCTGTATTTACAGTGCGTGAGGGGGTAATTGCTGTATTTACAGTGCGTGAGGGGTAATTGTAGGATTTACAGTGCGTGAGGGGTAATTGCGGTATTTACAGTGCGTGAGGGGTAATTGCAGGATTTACAGTGCGTGAGGGGTAATTGCAGGATTTAGTGTGTGAGGGGTAATTGCTGTATTTACAGTGAGGGGTAATTGCTGTATTTACAGTGTGTGAGGGGTAATTGCTGTATTTACAGCGTGAGGGGTACTTGCTGTATTTACATTGTGAGGGGTAATTGCGGTATTGACATTGTGTGGGGGGTAATTGTGGTATTTACAGCGTGAGAGGTAATTGCTGCATTTACAGCGTGGGGGGTAATTGCTGTTTTTACAGCGTGAGGGGTAATTGCTGTATTTACAGTGTGAGGGGTAATTGCTGTATTTACATTGTGTGAGGGGGTAATTGCAGTATTTACAGTGTGAGGGGTAATTGCTGTATTTACAGGTGTGAGGGGGTAATTGCTGTATTTACAGTGTGTGAGGGGGTAATTGCTGTATTTACAGTGTGAGGGGGTAATTGCGGTATTTACAGTGTGAGGGGGTAATTGCGGTATTTACAGTGTGTGAGGGGGTAATTGCTGTATTTACAGTGTGTGAGGGGTAATTGCAGTATTTACAGTGTGAGGGGGTAATTGCTGTATTTACAGTGTGAGGGGGGTAATTGGTGTATTTACAGTGTGTGAGGGGTAATTGCTGTATTTACAGTATGTGAGGGGTAATTGCAGTATTTACAGTGTGAGGGGTAATTGCTGTATTTACAGTGTGAGGGGTAATTGCTGTATTTAAAGTGTGAGGGGTAATTGCTGTATTTACAGTGATTGAGGGGGTAATTGCTGTATTTACAGTGTGTGAGGGGGTAATTGCTGTATTTACAGTGTGTGAGGGGTAATTGCTGTATTTACAGTGTGAGGGGTAATTGCTGCATTTACAGCGTGAGGGGTAATTGCTGTATTTACAGTGTGAGGGGTAATTGCAGTATTTACAGTGTGAGGGGTAATTGCTGCATTTACAGCGTGAGGGGTAATTGCTGCATTTACAGTGTGAGGGGTAATTGCTGTATTTACAGTGTGAGGGGTAATTGCAGTATTTACAGTGTGAGGGGTAATTGCTGCATTTACAGCGTGAGGGGTAATTGCTGTATTTACAGTGTGTGAGGGGTAATTGCTGTATTTACAGTGTGGGGGTAATTGCTGTATTTACATTGTGTGAGGGGTAATTGCTGTATTTACAGTGTGTGAGGGGGGTAATTGCTGTATTTACAGTGTATGGGGTACTTGCTGTATTTACATTGTGAGGGGTAATTGCGGTATTTACATTGTGTGGGGGGTAATTGCGGTATTTACAGTGTGTGAGGGGTAATTGCTGTATTTACATTGTGTGAGGGGGTAATTGCTGTATTTACAGTGTGAGGGGTAATTGCTGTATTTACAGTGTGAGGGGTAATTGCTGTATTTACAGTGTGTGAGGGGGTAATTGCTGTATTTACAGCGTGAGGGGTACTTGCTGTATTTACATTGTGAGGGGTAATTGCGGTATTGACATTGTGTGGGGGGTAATTGTGGTATTTACAGCGTGAGAGGTAATTGCTGCATTTACAGCGTGAGGGGTAATTGCTGTATTTACAGTGTGTGAGGGGTAATTGCTGTATTTACAGTGTGAGGGGTAATTGCTGTATTTACATTGTGTGAGGGGGTAATTGCTGTATTTACAGTGTGAGGGGTAATTGCTGTATTTACAGTGTGAGGGGTAATTGCTGTATTTACAGTGTGTGAGGGGGTAATTGCTGTATTTACAGTGTGAGGGGTAATTGCTGTATTTACAGTGTGAGGGGTAATTGCTGTATTTACAGTGTGTGAGGGGTAATTGCTTTATTTACAGTGTGTGAGGGGTAATTGCGGTATTTACAGTGTGTGAGGGGTAATTGCAGTATTTACAGTGTGTGAGGGGTAATTGCTGTATTTACAGTGTGAGGGGGGTAATTGCTGTATTTACAGTGTGAGGGGGTAATTGCTGTATTTACAGTGTGTGTGGGGTAATTGCTGTATTTACAGTATGTGAGGGGTAATTGCTGTATTTACAGTGTGAGGGGTAATTGCTGTATTTACAGTGTGAGGGGTAATTGCTGTATTTAAAGTGTGAGGGGTAATTGCTGTATTTACAGTGATTGAGGGGGTAATTGCTGTATTTACAGTGTGTGAGGGGGTAATTGCTGTATTTACAGTGTGTGAGGGGTAATTGCTGTATTTACAGTGTGAGGGGGTAATTGCTGTATTTACAGTGTGTGAGGGGTAATTGCTGTATTTACAGTGTGAGGGGTAATTGCTGTATTTACAGTGTGAGGGTAATTGCTGTATTTACAGTGTGAGGGGTAATTGCTGTATTTACAGTGTGAGGGGTAATTGCTGTATTTACAGTGTGAGGGGTAATTGCTGTATTTACAGTGTGAGGGGTAATTGCTGTATTTACAGTGTGAGGGGTAATTGCTGTATTTACAGTGTGGAGGTAATTGCTGTATTTACAGTGTGGGGGTAATTGCTGTATTTACAGTGTGTGAGGGTAATTGCTGTATTTACAGTGTGTGAGGGGGGTAATTGCTGTATTTACAGTGTATGGGGTAATTGCTGTATTTACATTGTGAGGGGTAATTGCTGTATTTACAGTGTGTGGGGGGTAATTGCTGTATTTACAGTGTGTGAGGGGTAATTGCTGTATTTACAGTGTGTGAGGGGGTAATTGCTGTATTTACAGTGTGTGAGGGGTAATTGCTGTATTTACAGTGTGAGGGGTAATTGCTGTATTTACAGTGTGTGAGGGGGTAATTGCTGTATTTACATTGTGTGGGGGTAATTGCTGTATTTACAGTGTGAGAGGGGGTAATTGCGGTATTTACAGTGTGTGAGGGGGGTAATTGCTGTATTTACAGTGTGAGGGGTAATTGCTGTATTTACAGTGTGAGGGGGTAATTGCTGTATTTACAGTGTGTGAGGGGTAATTGCTGTATTTACATTGTGTGAGGGGGTAATTGCTGTATTTACAGTGTGTGAGGGGTAATTGCTGTATTTACAGTGATTGAGGGGGTAATTGCTGTATTTACAGTGTGTGAGGG
>JASTWF010002508.1:0-24432 GCA_030390025.1 Squalus acanthias | reverse complement strand
GACACACGAATCTCCATCAAAGACGGACACCTCAGCACTTCACTCTACCGCAAGCCCACGGACAACCTCACGATGCTCCACTTCTCCAGCTTCCACCCTAACCATGTTAAAGAAGCCATCCCCTATGGACAAGCCCTGCGAATACACAGGATCTGCTCAGACGAGGAGGAACGCGATGGACACCTACGGACGCTGAAAAACGCCCTCGTAAGAACGGGATATGACGCTCGACTCATCGATCGACAGTTCCGACGGGCCACAGCGAAAAATCGCATAGACCTCCTCAGAAGGCAAACACGGGACACAACCAACAGGGTACCCTACGTCGTCCAGTACTTCCCCGGAGCGGAGAAACTACGACATGTTCTTCGCAGCCTTCAACATGTCATCGATGACGACAAACACCTCGCTAAGGCCATCCCCACGCCTCCACTACTTGCCTTCAAACAGCCGCCTAACCTCAGAAGTACCATCGTTCGCAGCAAATTACCCAGCTTTCAGGATAACAGCGACCACGACACCACACAACCCTGCCATGGCAAACTCTGCAAGACATGCCAGATCATCAACACAGATACCACCATCACACGTGAGGACACTACCCACCAGGTACATGGTACATACTCATGTGACTCGGCCAACGTTGTCTACCTCATACGTTGCAGGAAAGAATGCACCGCGGCATGGTACATCGGCGAGACCATGCAGACACTGAGACAACGTATGAACGAGCACCGCGCAACAATCGCCAGGCAGGATTGTTACCTCCCAGTCGGGGAACACTTCAGCAGTCAAGGACATTCAGCCTCGGATCTGCGGGTAAGCGTTCTCCAAGGCAACCTTAGAAACACACGACAACGCAAAATCATCGAGCAGAAACTGATAGCCAAGTTCCGAACTCATGAAGACGGTCTCAATCGGGATCTTGGGTTTATGTCACGATACATGACGTGATCCGGACTCGAGTCGTCGTTAGCTTGTTCACAGATGTGATTCCCAGTAAAAAAGTAAAAATTTTCCCAGTAAAAAAGTAAAATTTTTTTTTAAAGCTTTTCGTTTTACATACAGACGGCAGCTCTTGACACGTTAGAACCCCTGCGACTTCACCTCATTGTCTCAGTTGTATCTTGCTATGTCTTTTGATGTGGTACCTTCCTGGCTGACTTAATTAACTTTATCACACCTCGGCAGATAGTCAGGATGATTTAATTTATTGGTCTGCAATTGTAAAGTACACATGCTTTTTTTTCCATCTATATATGCTCTGACGATTCTGTATCCAATTTACTTCACCTGAGGAAGGAGCGATAGTTCCGAAAGCTTGTGATTTCAAATAAAACTGTTGGACTATAACCTGGTGTTGTGCGACCTCTCAATTCTGTTAGATAGCCAATCCTCTATCCATGCCAGAATATTACCCCCAATCCCGTAATTTTTTATCTTAAGCAATAATCTTTTGTGTGGCACCTTGTCAAATGCCTTTTGGAAGTCTAAATACACCACATCCACTGGTTCCCCTTTATCCACCCTGTATGTTACTTCCTCAAAGAACTCCAGCAAATTTGTCAAACATGACTTCCCCTTCATAAAACCATGCTGACTTTGTCCTATTAAATTATGATTATCCAAATGTCCCGTTACTGCCTCCTTAATAATGGACTCCAAAATTCTACCTACCACAGATGTTAGGCTAACCGGTCTATAGTTTCCAGCCTTCTGTCTACTGCCCTTTTTAAATAAGGGTGTTACATTAGCAGTTTTCCAGTCTGCCGGGATCTTTGCTGAGTCCAGGGAGTTTTGGAAAATTATTACCAATGCATCCACAATCCCTACCGCCACTTCCCTCAAGACCCTAGGATGTAAGCCATCAGGTCCAGGTGATTTATCCGCCTTGAGTCCCATTATTTTACCGAGTACCACTTCCTTAGTGATTTTGATTGTGTTTAGCTCCTCCCCCCCTATAGCTCCCTGTTTGTCCAGTGTTGGGATATTCTTAGTGTCCTCTACTGTAAAGACTGATACAAAATATTCATTCAGTGTATTTGCCATCTCCATATTTCCCACCATTAATTTCCCGGTCTCATCCTCTAAGGGACCAACATTTACTTTAGCCACCCTTTTTCTTTTTATATAACTATAAAAACTCTTACTATCTGTTTTTATATTTTTTGCTAATTTACTTTCATAATCTATCTTCCCTTTCTTAATCAATCTTTTTGTTATTTTTTGCTGTCTTTTAAAGTTTTCCCAATCCTCTATCCTCCCACTAGATTTGGCTACCTTATACGTCCTTGTTTTTAGTCGAATACTACCCTTAATTTCTTTACTTAGCCACGGATGACTGTCTTTTCTTTTACACCCTTTTCTTCTGAAAAATAGAAGAAAAAGGAAAGAATATGTGGATTTATCAGCGGAATCCGAGACTGTTCCATCGCACGGTCCTGTCGTCTCCCCGTACCCTTTAATATCCCACCCAGTCTAATCCCACTCTCCCCCTCACTCCCCGTACCCTTTAATATCCCACCCAGTCTAATCCCACCCTCCCCCTCACTCCCCGCACCCTTTAATATCCCACCCAGTCTAATCCCACTCTCCCCCTCACTCCCTGCACCCTTTAATATCCCACCCAGTCTAATGCCACTCTCCCCCTCACTCCCCACACCCTTTAATATCCCACCCAGTCTAATCCCACTCTCCCCCTCACTCCCTGCACCCTTTAATATCCCACCCAGTCTAATCCCACTCTCCCCTCACTCCCCATACCCTTTAATATCCCACCCAGTCTAATCCCACTCTCCCCCTCACTCTCTGTACCCTTTAATATCCCACCCAGTCTAATCCCACTCTCCCCTCACTCCCCACACCCTTTAATATCCCACCCAGTCTAATCCCACTCTCCCCCTCACTCCCTGCACCCTTTAATATCCCACCCAGTCTAATCCCACTCTCCCCTCACTCCCCATACCCTTTAATATCCCACCCAGTCTAATCCCACTCTCCCCCTCACTCCCCGTACCCTTTAATATCCCACCCAGTCTAATCCCACTCTCCCCCTCACTCCCCGCACCCTTTAATATCCCACCCAGTCTAATCCCAGTCTCCCGCTCACTCCCCGTACCCTTTAATATCCCACCCAGTCTAATCCCACTCTCCCCTCACTCCCCGTACCCTTTAATATCCCACCCAGTCTAATCCCACTCTCCCCCTCACTCCCCGCACCCTTTAATATCCCACCCAGTCTAATCCCACTCTCCCCCTCACTCCCCGTACCCTTTAATACCCCACCCAGTCTAATCCCACTCTCCCGCTCACTCCCCGTACCCTTTAATATCCCACCCAGTCTAATCCCACTCTCCCCTCACTCCCCGTACCCTTTAATATCCCACCCAGTCTAATCCACTCTCCCGCTCACTCCCCATACCCTTTAATATCCCACCCAGTCTAATCCCACTCTCCCCTCACTCCCCACATCCCTTTAATATCCCACCCAGTCTAATCCCACTCTCCCCCTCACTCCCACACCCTTTAATATCCCACCCAGTCTAATCCCACTCTCCCCTCACTCCCCACACCCTTTAATATCCCACCCAGTCTAATCCCACTCTCCCCTCACTCCCCGTACCCTTTAATATCCCACCCAGTCTAATCCCACTCTCCCCTCACTCCCCGTACCCTTTAATATCCCACCCAGTGTAATCCCACTCTCCCCTCACTCCCTGTACCCTTTAATATCCCACCCAGTCTAATCCCACTCTCCCCTCACTCCCCGTACCCTTTAATATCCCACCCAGTCTAATCCCACTCTCCCCCTCACTCCCCGTACCCTTTAATATCCCACCCAGTCTAATCCCACTCTCCCCCTCACTCCCTGTACCCTTTAATATCCCACCCAGTCTAATCCCACTCTCCCCCTCACTCCCCACACCCTTTAATATCCCACCCAGTCTAATCTCACTCTCCCCCTCACTCCCCGCACCCTTTAATATCCCACCCAGTCTAATCCCACTCTCCCCCTCACTCCCCACACCCTTTAATATCCCACCCAGTCTAATCCACTCTCCCCCTCACTCCCCGTACCCTTTAATATCCCACCCAGTCTAATCCCACTCTCCCCCTCACTCCCCGCACCCTTTAATATCCCACCCAGTCTAATCCCACTCTCCCCCTCACTCCCCAACCCTTTAATATCCCACCCAGTCTAATCCTACTCTCCCCCTCACTCCCCGTACCCTTTAATATCCCACCCAGTCTAATCCCACTCTCCCCCTCACTCCCCACACCCTTTAATATCCCACCCAGTCTAATCTCACTCTCCCCCTCACTCCCCGTACCCTTTAATATCCCACCCAGTCTAATCCCACTCTCCCCCTCACTCCCCACACCCTTTAATATCCCACCCAGTCTAATCCACTCTCCCCTCACTCCCCGTACCCTTTAATATCCCACCCAGTCTAATCCCAGTCTCCCCCTCACTCCCCACACCCTTTAATATCCCACCCAGTCTAATCCCACTCTCCCCTCACTCCCAGTACCCTTTAATATCCCACCCAGTCTAATCCCACTCTCCCCCTCACTCCCCGTACCCTTTAATATCCCACCCAGTCTAATCCCACTCTCCCCCTCACTCCCCACACCCTTTAATATCCCACCCAGTCTAATCCCACTCTCCCCTCACTCCCCGTACCCTTTAATATCCCACCCAGTCTAATCCCACTCTCCCCTCACTCCCCGTACCCTTTAATATCCCACCCAGTCTAATCCCACTCTCCCCCTCACTCCCTGTACCCTTTAATATCCCACCCAGTCTAATCCCACTCTCCCCTCACTCCCTGTACCCTTTAATATCCCACCCAGTCTAATCCCACTCTCCCCTCACTCCCCGTACCCTTTAATATCCCACCCAGTCTAATCCCACTCTCCCCCTCACTCCCCGTACCCTTTAATATCCCACCCAGTCTAATCCCACTCTCCCCCTCACTCCCCGTACCCTTTAATATCCCACCCAGTCTAATCCCACTCTCCCCTCACTCCCCTGTACCCTTTAATATCCCACCCAGTCTAATCCCACTCTCCCCCTCACTCCCCGTACCCTTTAATATCCCACCCAGTCTAATCCCACTCTCCCCCTCACTCCCCGCACCCTTTAATATCCCACCCAGTCTAATCCCACTCTCCCCTCACTCCCCGTACCCTTTAATATCCCACCCAGTCTAATCCCACTCTCCCCTCACTCCCGCACCCTTTAATATCCCACCCAGTCTAATCCCACTCTCCCCTCACTCCCAGAACCCTTTAATATCCCACCCAGTCTAATCCCACTCTCCCCTCACTCCCCGTACCCTTTAATATCCCACCCAGTCTAATCCCACTCTCCCCTCACTCCCCGCACCCTTTAATATCCCACCCAGTCTAATCCCACTCTCCCCTCACTCCCCGTACCCTTTAATATCCCACCCAGTCTAATCCCACTCTCCCCCTCACTCCCCGTACCCTTTAATATCCCACCCAGTCTAATCCCACCCTCCCCTCACTCCGCATACCCTTTAATATCCCACCCAGTCTAATCCCACTCTCCCCTCACTCCCTGTACCCTTTAATATCCCACCCAGTCTAATCCCACTCTCCCCTCACTCCCCGTACCCTTTAATATCCCACCCAGTCTAATCCCACCCTCCCCTCACTCCCCGTACCCTTTAATATCCCACCCAGTCTAATCCCACTCTCCCCCTCACTCCCCGTACCCTTTAATATCCCACCCAGTCTAATCCCACTCTCCCCTCACTCCCAGTACCCTTTAATATCCCACCCAGTCTAATCCCACTCTCCCCTCACTCCCCATACCCTTTAATATCCCACCCAGTCTAATCCCACTCTCCCCTCACTCCCCGCACCCTTTAATATCCCACCCAGTCTAATCCCACTCTCCCCCTCACTCCCCACACCCTTTAATATCCCACCCAGTCTAATCCCACTCTCCCGCTCACTCCCCGCACCCTTTAATATCCCACCCAGTCTAATCCCACTCTCCCCCTCACTCCCCGTACCCTTTAATATCCCACCCAGTCTAATCCCACTCTCCCCCTCACTCCCCGTACCCTTTAATATCCCACCCAGTCTAATCCCACTCTCCCCCTCACTCCCCGCACACTTTAATATCCCACCCAGTCTAATCCCACTCTCCCCCTCACTCCCCACACCCTTTAATATCCCACCCAGTCTAATCCCACTCTCCCCTCACTCCCCGTACCCTTTAATATCCCACCCAGTCTAATCCCACTCTCCCCTCACTCCCCGTACCCTTTAATATCCCACCCAGTCTAATCCCACTCTCCCCTCACTCCCCACACCCTTTAATATCCCACCCAGTCTAATCCCACTCTCCCCTCACTCCCCGTACCCTTTAATATCCCACCCAGTCTAATCCCACTCTCCCCCTCACTCCCGTACCCTTTAATATCCCACCCAGTCTAATCCCACTCTCCCCCTCACTCCCCGTACCCTTTAATATCCCACCCAGTCTAATCCCACTCTCCCCCTCACTCCCCGTACCCTTTAATATCCCACCCAGTCTAATCCCACTCTCCCCCTCACTCCCCGTACCCTTTAATACCCCACCCAGTCTAATCCCACTCTCCCCCTCACTCCCCGCACCCTTTTATATCCCACCCAGTCTAATCCCACTCTCCCCTCACACCCCGTACCCTTTAATTTCCCACCCAGTCTAATCCCACTCTCCCCCTCACTCCCCGCACCCTTTAATATCCCACCCAGTCTAATCCCACTCTCCCCTCACTCCCCGTACCCTTTAATACCCCACCCAGTCTAATCCCACTCTCCCGCTCACTCCCTGTACCCTTTAATTTCCCACCCAGTCTAATCCCACTCTCCCCTCACTCCCCGTACCCTTTAATATCCCACCCAGTCTAATCCCACTCTCCCGCTCACTCCCCATACCCTTTAATATCCCACCCAGTCTAATCCCACTCTCCCCTCACTCCCCACACCCTTTAATATCCCACCCAGTCTAATCCCACTCTCCCCTCGCTCCCCACACCCTTTAATATCCCACCCAGTCTAATCCCACTCTCCCCTCACTCCCCGTACCCTTTAATATCCCACCAGTCTAATCCCACTCTCCCCTCACTCCCCGTACCCTTTAATATCCCACCCAGTCTAATCCCACTCTCCCCTCACTCCCAGTACCCTTTAATATCCCACCCAGTCTAATCCCACTCTCCCCTCACTCCCCGTACCCTTTAATATCCCACCCAGTCTAATCCCACTCTCCCCCTCACTCCCGTACCCTTTAATATCCCACCCAGTCTAATCCCACTCTCCCCCTCACTCCCGTACCCTTTAATATCCCACCCAGTCTAATCCCACTCTCCCCCTCACTCCCCACACCCTTTAATATCCCACCCAGTCTAATCCCACTCTCCCTCTCACTCCCCGTACCCTTTAATATCCCACCCAGTCTAATCCCACTCTCCCCCTCACTCCCCGTACCCTTTAATATCCCACCCAGTCTAATCCCACTCTCCCCCTCACTCCCCGTACCCTTTAATATCCCACCCAGTCTAATCCCACTCTCCCCCTCACTCCCCACACCCTTTAATATCCCACCCAGTCTAATCCCACTCTCCCCCTCTATCCCTGTACCCTTTAATATCCCACCCAGTCTAATCCCACTCTCCCCCTCACTCCCCGTACCCTTTAATATCCCACCCAGTCTAATCCCACTCTCCCCCTCACTCCCCACACCCTTTAATATCCCACCCAGTCTAATCCCACTCTCCCCCTCACTCCCCGTACCCTTTAATATCCCACCCAGTCTAATCCCACTCTCCTCCTCACTCCCCGTACCCTTTAATATCCCACCCAGTCTAATCCCACTCTCCCCTCACTCCCTGTACCCTTTAATATCCCACCCAGTCTAATCCCACTCTCCCCTCACTCCCCGTACCCTTTAATATCCCACCCAGTCTAATCCCACTCTCCCCCTCACTCCCCTGTACCCTTTAATATCCCACCCAGTCTAATCCCACTCTCCCCCTCACTCCCGTACCCTTTAATATCCCACCCAGTCTAATCCCACTCTCCCCCTCACTCCCCGTACCCTTTAATATCCCACCCAGTCTAATCCCACTCTCCCCCTCACTCCCCACACCCTTTAATATCCCACCCAGTCTAATCCCACTCTCCCCCTCACTCCCCACACCCTTTAATATCCCACCCAGTCTAATCCCACTCTCCCCTCACTCCCCGTACCCTTTAATATCCCACCCAGTCTAATCCCACTCTCCTCCTCACTCCCCGTACCCTTTAATATCCCACCCAGTCTAATCCCACTCTCCCCCTCACTCCCCACACCCTTTAATATCCCACCCAGTCTAATCCCACTCTCCCCTCACTCCCCGTACCCTTTAATATCCCACCCAGTCTAATCCCACTCTCCCCCTCACTCCCCGTACCCTTTAATATCCCACCCAGTCTAATCCCACTGTCCCCCTCACTCCCCGTACCCTTTAATACCCCACCCAGTCTAATCCCACTCTCCCCCTCACTCCCCGTACCCTTTAATATCCCACCCAGTCTAATCCCACTCTCCCCCTCACTCCCCGCACCCTTTAATATCCCACCCAGTCTAATCCCAGTCTCCCGCTCACTCCCCGTACCCTTTAATATCCCACCCAGTCTAATCCCACTCTCCCGCTCACTCCCCGTACCCTTTAATATCCCACCCAGTCTAATCCCACTCTCCCCCTCACTCCCCGTACCCTTTAATACCCCACCCAGTCTAATCCCACTCTCCCCCTCACTCCCGTACCCTTTAATATCCCACCCAGTCTAATCCCACTCTCCCCCTCACTCCCCGTACCCTTTAATATCCCACCCAGTCTAATCCCACTCTCCCCCTCACTCCCCGTACCCTTTAATATCCCACCCAGTCTAATCCCACTCTCCCCCTCACTCCCCGTACCCTTTAATACCCCACCCAGTCTAATCCCACTCTCCCCCTCACTCCCCGCACCCTTTAATATCCCACCCAGTCTAATCCCACTCTCCCCTCACTCCCCGTACCCTTTAATATCCCACCCAGTCTAATCCCACTCTCCCCCTCACTCCCCGCACCCTTTAATATCCCACCCAGTCTAATCCCACTCTCCCCTCACTCCCCGTACCCTTTAATACCCCACCCAGTCTAATCCCACTCTCCCCCTCACTCCTTAATATCCCACCCAGTCTAATCCCACTCTCCCCCTCACTCCCCGTACCCTTTAATATCCCACCCAGTCTAATCCCACTCTCCCGCTCACTCCCCATACCCTTTAATATCCCACCCAGTCTAATCCCACTCTCCCCTCACTCCCCACACCCTTTAATATCCCACCCAGTCTAATCCCACTCTCCCCTCACTCCCCACACCCTTTAATATCCCACCCAGTCTAATCCCACTCTCCCCTCACTCCCCGTACCCTTTAATATCCCACCCAGTCTAATGCCACTCTCCCCCGCACTCCCCGTACCCTTTAATATCCCACCCAGTCTAATCCCACTCTCCCCTCACTCCCCTGTACCCTTAATATCCCACCCAGTCTAATCCCACTCTCCCCTCACTCCCCGTACCCTTTAATATCCCACCCAGTCTAATCCCACTCTCCCCTCACTCCCTGTACCCTTTAATATCCCACCCAGTCTAATCCCACTCTCCCCCTCACTCCCTGTACCCTTTAATATCCCACCCAGTCTAATCCCACTCTCCCCCTCACTCCCCACACCCTTTAATATCCCACCCAGTCTAATCTCACTCTCCCTCTCACTCCCCGTACCCTTTAATATCCCACCCAGTCTAATCCCACTCTCCTCCTCACTCCCCGTACCCTTTAATATCCCACCCAGTCTAATCCCACTCTCCCCCTCACTCCCCGTACCCTTTAATATCCCACCCAGTCTAATCCCACTCTCCCCCTCACTCCCCACACCCTTTAATATCCCACCCAGTCTAATCCCACTCTCCCCTCACATCCTGTACCCTTTAATATCCCACCCAGTCTAATCCCACTCTCCCCCTCACTCCCCGTACCCTTTAATATCCCACCCAGTCTAATCCCACTCTCCCCCTCACTCCCCACACCCTTTAATATCCCACCCAGTCTAATCCCACTCTCCCCTCACTCCCCGTACCCTTTAATATCCCACCCAGTCTAATCCCACTCTCCTCCTCACTCCCCGTACCCTTTAATATCCCACCCAGTCTAATCCCACTGTCCCCTCAGTCCCTGTACCCTTTAATATCCCACCCAGTCTAATCCCACTGTCCCCTCACTCCCTGTACCCTTTAATATCCCACCCAGTCTAATCCCACTCTCCCGCTCACTCCCTGTACCCTTTAATATCCCACCCAGTCTAATCCCACTCTCCCCTCACATCCTGTACCCTTTAATATCCCACCCAGTCTAATCCCACTCTCCCCCTCACTCCCCGTACCCTTTAATATCCCACCCAGTCTAATCCCACTCTCCCCCTCACTCCCCACACCCTTTAATATCCCACCCAGTCTAATCCCACTCTCCCCCTCACTCCCCACACCCTTTAATATCCCACCCAGTCTAATCCCACTCTCCCCTCACTCCCCGTACCCTTTAATATCCCACCCAGTCTAATCCCACTCTCCTCCTCACTCCCCGTACCCTTTAATATCCCCACCCAGTCTAATCCCACTCTCCCCCTCACTCCCCACACCCTTTAATATCCCACCCAGTCTAATCCCACTCTCCCCTCACTCCCCGTACCCTTTAATATCCCACCCAGTCTAATCCCACTCTCCCCCTCACTCCCCGTACCCTTTAATATCCCACCCAGTCTAATCCCACTCTCCCCCTCACTCCCCGTAACCTTTAATACCCACCCAGTCTAATCCCACTCTCCCCCTCACTCCCCGTACCCTTTAATATCCCACCCAGTCTAATCCCACTCTCCCCCTCACTCCCCGCACCCTTTAATATCCCACCCAGTCTAATCCCACTCTCCCCTCACTCCCCGTACCCTTTAATATCCCACCCAGTCTAATCCCACTCTCCCCTCACTCCCCGTACCCTTTAATATCCCACCCAGTCTAATCCCACTCTCCCCCTCACTCCCCGTACCCTTTAATATCCCCACCCAGTCTAATCCCACTCTCCCCCTCACTCCCCGTACCCTTTAATATCCCACCCAGTCTAATCCCACTCTCCCCCTCACTCCCCGTACCCTTTAATATCCCACCCAGTCTAATCCCACTCTCCCCTCACTCCCGTACCCTTTAATATCCCACCCAGTCTAATCCCACTCTCCCCCTCACTCCCCGCACCCTTTAATATCCCACCCAGTCTAATCCCACTCTCCCCCTCACTCCCCGTACCCTTTAATATCCCACCCAGTCTAATCCCACTCTCCCCCTCACTCCCCGTACCCTTTAATACCCCACCCAGTCTAATCCCACTCTCCCGCTCACTCCCAGTACCCTTTAATATCCCACCCAGTCTAATCCCACTCTCCCCCTCACTCCCCGTACCCTTTAATATCCCACCCAGTCTAATCCCACTCTCCCCTCACTCCCCATACCCTTTAATATCCCACCCAGTCTAATCCCACTCTCCCCTCACTCCCCACATCCTTTAATATCCCACCCAGTCTAATCCCACTCCCCCTCACTCCCCACACCCTTTAATATCCCACCCAGTCTAATCCCACTCTCCCCTCACTCCCCACACCCTTTAATATCCCACCCAGTCTAATCCCACTCTCCCCCTCACTCCCCGTACCCTTTAATATCCCACCCAGTCTAATCCCACTCTCCCCTCACTCCCCGTACCCTTTAATATCCCACCCAGTGTAATCCCACTCTCCCCTCACTCCCCTGTACCCTTTAATATCCCACCCAGTCTAATCCCACTCTCCCCCTCACTCCCCGTACCCTTTAATATCCCACCCAGTCTAATCCCACTCTCCCCTCACTCCCCGTACCCTTTAATATCCCACCCAGTCTAATCCCACTCTCCCCCTCACTCCCCGTACCCTTTAATATCCCACCCAGTCTAATCCCACTCTCCCCCTCACTCCCCACACCCTTTAATATCCCACCCAGTCTAATCCCACTCTCCCCCTCACTCCCCGCACCCTTTAATATCCCACCCAGTCTAATCCCACTCTCCCCTCACTCCCCGTACCCTTTAATATCCCACCCAGTCTAATCCCACTCTCCCCCTCACTCCCCACACCCTTTAATATCCCACCCAGTCTAATCCCACTCTCCCCCTCACTCCCCGCACCCTTTAATATCCCACCCAGTCTAATCCCACTCTCCCCTCACTCCCCGTACCCTTTAATATCCCACCCAGTCTAATCCCACTCTCCCCCTCACTCCCCGACACCCTTTAATATCCCACCCAGTCTAATCCCACTCTCCCCTCACTCCCCGTACCCTTTAATATCCCACCCAGTCTAATCCCACTCTCCCCCTCACTCCCCGCACCCTTTAATATCCCACCCAGTCTAATCCCACTCTCCCCCTCACTCCCCGTACCCTTTAATATCCCACCCAGTCTAATCCCACTCTCCCCCTCACTCCCCGTACCCTTTAATATCCCACCCAGTCTAATCCCACTCTCCCCCTCACTCCCCACACCCTTTAATATCCCACCCAGTCTAATCCCACTCTCCCCCTCACTCCCCGTACCCTTTAATATCCCACCCAGTCTAATCCCACTCTCCCCCTCACTCCCCACACCCTTTAATATCCCACCCAGTCTAATCCTACTCTCCCCTCACTCCCCGTACCCTTTAATATCCCACCCAGTCTAATCCCAGTCTCCCCCTCACTCCCCACACCCTTTAATATCCCACCCAGTCTAATCCCACTCTCCCCCTCACATCCCGTACCCTTTAATATCCCACCCAGTCTAATCCCACTCTCCCCCTCACTCCCCGTACCCTTTAATATCCCACCCAGTCTAATCCCACTCTCCCCCTCACTCCCCACACCCTTTAATATCCCACCCAGTCTAATCCCACTCTCCCCTCACTCCCCGTACCCTTTAATATCCCACCCAGTCTAATCCCACTCTCCTCCTCACTCCCCGTACCCTTTAATATCCCACCCAGTCTAATCCCACTGTCCCCTCACTCCCTGTACCCTTTAATATCCCACCCAGTCTAATCCCACTCTCCCCTCACTCCCTGTACCCTTTAATATCCCACCCAGTCTAATCCCACCCTCCCCTCACTCCCCGTACCCTTTAATATCCCACCCAGTCTAATCCCACTCTCCCCCTCACTCCCCGTACCCTTTAATATCCCACCCAGTCTAATCCCACTCTCCCCCTCACTCCCCGTACCCTTTAATATCCCACCCAGTCTAATCCCACTCTCCCCTCACTCCCGTACCCTTTAATATCCCACCCAGTCTAATCCCACTCTCCCCCTCACTCCCCGTACCCTTTAATATCCCACCCAGTCTAATCCCACTCTCCCCCTCACTCCCCGCACCCTTTAATATCCCACCCAGTCTAATCCCACTCTCCCCCTCACTCCCCGTACCCTTTAATATCCCACCCAGTCTAATCCCACTCTCCCCTCACTCCCCGCACCCTTTAATATCCCACCCAGTCTAATCCCACTCTCCCCTCACTCCCTGTACCCTTTAATATCCCACCCAGTCTAATCCCACTCTCCCCTCACTCCCCGTACCCTTTAATATCCCACCCAGTCTAATCCCACTCTCCCCTCACTCCCCGCACCCTTTAATATCCCACCCAGTCTAATCCCACTCTCCCCTCACTCCCCGTACCCTTTAATATCCCACCCAGTCTAATCCCACTCTCCCCCTCACTCCCCGTACCCTTTAATATCCCACCCAGTCTAATCCCACTCTCCCCTCACTCCCCCTACCCTTTAATATCCCACCCAGTCTAATCCCACTCTCCCCCTCACTCCCAGTACCCTTTAATATCCCACCCAGTCTAATCCCACTCTCCCCTCACTCCCCGTACCCTTTAATATCCCACCCAGTCTAATCCCACTCTCCCCTCACTCCCCGTACCCTTTAATATCCCACCCAGTCTAATCCCACTCTCCCCTCACTCCCCATACCCTTTAATATCCCACCCAGTCTAATCCCACTCTCCCCCTCACTCCCCGCACCCTTTAATATCCCACCCAGTCTAATCCCACTCTCCCCCTCACTCCCCATACCCTTTAATATCCCACCAGTCTAATCCCACTCTCCCGCTCACTCCCCGCACCCTTTAATATCCCACCCAGTCTAATCCCACTCTCCCCCTCACTCCCCGTACCCTTTAATATCCCACCCAGTCTAATCCCACTCTCCCCCTCACTCCCCTGTACCCTTTAATATCCCACCCAGTCTAATCCCACTCTCCCCTCACTCCCCGCACCCTTTAATATCCCACCCAGTCTAATCCCACTCTCCCCCTCACTCCCCACACCCTTTAATATCCCACCCAGTCTAATCCCACTCTCCTCCTCACTCCCCGTACCCTTTAATATCCCACCCAGTCTAATCCCACTCTCTCCCACCTCCCCGTACCCTTTAATATCCCACCCAGCCTAATCCCACTCTGCCCCTCACTCCCCACACCCTTTAATATCCCACCCAGTCTAATCCCACTCTCCCCTCACTCCCCGTACCCTTTAATATCCCACCCAGTCTAATCCCACTCTCCCCCTCACTCCCTGTACCCTTTAATATCCCACCCAGTCTAATCCCACTCTCCCCCTCACTCCCCGTACCCTTTAATATCCCACCCAGTCTAATCCCACTCTCCCCCTCACTCCCCGTACCCTTTAATATCCCACCCAGTCTAATCCCACTCTCCCCCTCACTCCCCGTACCCTTTAATATCCCACCCAGTCTAATCCCACTCTCCCCCTCACTCCCCGTACCCTTTAATATCCCACCCAGTCTAATCCCACTCTCCCCCTCACTCCCCGTACCCTTTAATATCCCACCCAGTCTAATCCCACTCTCCCCCTCACTCCCCGTACCCTTTAATATCCCACCCAGTCTAATCCCACTCTCCCCTCACTCCCCGTACCCTTTAATATCCCACCCAGTCTAATCCCACTCTCCCCCTCACTCCCCGTACCCTTTAATATCCCACCCAGTCTAATCCCACTCTCCCCTCACTCCCCGTACCCTTTAATATCCCACCCAGTCTAATCCCACTCTCCCGCTCACTCCCCATACCCTTTAATATCCCACCCAGTCTAATCCCACTCTCCCCCTCACTCCCACACCCTTTAATATCCCACCCAGTCTAATCCCACTCTCCCCTCGCTCCCCACACCCTTTAATATCCCACCCAGTCTAATCCCACTCTCCCCTCACTCCCCGTACCCTTTAATATCCCACCCAGTCTAATGCCACTCTCCCCCGCACTCCCCGTACCCTTTAATATCCCACCCAGTCTAATCCCACTCTCCCCTCACTCCCTGTACCCTTTAATATCCCACCCAGTCTAATCCCACTCTCCCCTCACTCCCCGTACCCTTTAATATCCCACCCAGTCTAATCCCACTCTCCCCCTCACTCCCCGTACCCTTTAATATCCCACCCAGTCTAATCCCACTCTCCCCCTCACTCCCCACACCCTTTAATATCCCACCCAGTCTAATCCACTCTCCCTCTCACTCCCCGTACCCTTTAATATCCCACCCAGTCTAATCCCACTCTCCTCCTCACTCCCCGTACCCTTTAATATCCCACCCAGTCTAATCCCACTCTCCCCCTCACTCCCCGTACCCTTTAATATCCCACCCAGTCTAATCCCACTCTCCCCCTCACTCCCCACACCCTTTAATATCCCACCCAGTCTAATCCCACTCTCCCCCTCACTCCCCGTACCCTTTAATATCCCACCCAGTCTAATCCCACTCTCCCCTCACTCCCCGTACCCTTTAATATCCCACCCAGTCTAATCCCACTCTCCCCTCACTCCCCGCACCCTTTAATATCCCACCCAGTCTAATCCCACTCTCCCCCTCACTCCCCACACCCTTTAATATCCCACCCAGTCTAATCCCACTCTCCCCTCACTCCCCGTACCCTTTAATATCCCACCCAGTCTAATCCCACTCTCCCCTCACTCCCCGTACCCTTTAATATCCCACCCAGTCTAATCCCACTCTCCCCCTCACTCCCCAGACCCTTTAATATCCCACCCAGTCTAATCCCACTGTCCCCTCACTCCCTGTACCCTTTAATATCCCACCCAGTCTAATCCCACTCTCCCGCTCACTCCCCGTACCCTTTAATATCCCACCCAGTCTAATCCCACTCTCCCCTCACATCCTGTACCCTTTAATATCCCACCCAGTCTAATCCCACTCTCCCCCTCACTCCCCGTACCCTTTAATATCCCACCCAGTCTAATCCCACTCTCCCCCTCACTCCCCACACCCTTTAATATCCCACCCAGTCTAATCCCACTCTCCCCCTCACTCCCCACACCCTTTAATATCCCACCCAGTCTAATCCCACTCTCCCCCTCACTCCCCGTACCCTTTAATATCCCACCCAGTCTAATCCCACTCTCCTCCTCACTCCCCGTACCCTTTAATATCCCACCCAGTCTAATCCCACTCTCCCCCTCACTCCCCACACCCTTTAATATCCCACCCAGTCTAATCCCACTCTCCCCTCACTCCCCGTACCCTTTAATATCCCACCCAGTCTAATCCCACTCTCCTCCTCACTCCCCGTACCCTTTAATATCCCACCCAGTCTAATCCCACTCTCCCCCTCACTCCCAGTACCCTTTAATATCCCACCCAGTCTAATCCCACTCTCCCCTCACTCCCCGTACCCTTTAATATCCCACCCAGTCTAATCCCACTCTCCCGCTCACTCCCCATACCCTTTAATATCCCACCCAGTCTAATCCCACTCTCCCCTCACTCCCCACATCCTTTAATATCCCACCCAGTCTAATCCCACTCCCCCTCACTCCCCACTACCCTTTAATATCCCACCCAGTCTAATCCCACTCTCCCCTCACTCCCCCACACCCTTTAATATCCCACCCAGTCTAATCCCACTCTCCCCCTCACTCCCCGTACCCTTTAATATCCCACCCAGTCTAATCCCACTCTCCCCTCACTCCCCGTACCCTTTAATATCCCACCCAGTCTAATCCCACTCTCCCCTCACTCCCAGTACCCTTTAATATCCCACCCAGTCTAATCCCACTCTCCCCTCACTCCCCGTACCCTTTAATATCCCACCCAGTCTAATCCCACTCTCCCCCTCACTCCCTGTACCCTTTAATATCCCACCCAGTCTAATCCCACTCTCCCCCTCACTCCCCACACCCTTTAATATCCCACCCAGTCTAATCTCACTCTCCCCCTCACTCCCCGCACCCTTTAATATCCCACCCAGTCTAATCTCCACTCTCCCCCTCACTCCCCGCACCCTTTAATATCCCACCCAGTCTAATCCCACTCTCCCCCTCACTCCCCGCACCCTTTAATATCCCACCCAGTCTAATCCCACTCTCCCCCTCACTCCCCACACCCTTTAATATCCCACCCAGTCTAATCCCACTCTCCCCTCACTCCCCGTACCCTTTAATATCCCACCCAGTCGAATCCCACTCTCACCCTCACTCCCCACACCCTTTAATATCCCACCCAGTCTAATCTCCACTCTCCCCTCACTCCCCGCACCCTTTAATATCCCACCAGTCTAATCCCACTCTCCCCCTCACTCCCCACACCCTTTAATATCCCACCCAGTCTAATCCTACTCTCCCCCTCACTCCCCGTACCCTTTAATATCCCACCCAGTCTAATCCCACTCTCCCCCTCACTCCCCACACCCTTTAATATCCCACCCAGTCTAATCTCACTCTCCCCCTCACTCCCCGTACCCTTTAATATCCCACCCAGTCTAATCCCACTCTCCCCCTCACTCCCCACACCCTTTAATATCCCACCCAGTCTAATCCTACTCTCCCCTCACTCCCCGTACCCTTTAATATCCCACCCAGTCTAATCCCACTCTCCCCCTCACTCCCCACACCCTTTAATATCCCACCCAGTCTAATCCCACTCTCCCCTCACATCCTGTACCCTTTAATATCCCACCCAGTCTAATCCCACTCTCCCCTCACTCCCCGTACCCTTTAATATCCCACCCAGTCTAATCCCACTCTCCCCCTCACTCCCCACACCCTTTAATATCCCACCCAGTCTAATCCCACTCTCCCCTCACTCCCCGTACCCTTTAATATCCCACCCAGTCTAATCCCACTCTCCCCTCACTCCCCGTACCCTTTAATATCCCACCCAGTCTAATCCCACTGTCCCCTCACTCCCCTGTACCCTTTAATATCCCACCCAGTCTAATCCCACTCTCCCCTCACTCCCCGTACCCTTTAATATCCCACCCAGTCTAATCCCACCCTCCCCTCACTCCCCGTACCCTTTAATATCCCACCCAGTCTAATCCCACTCTCCCCCTCACTCCCCGTACCCTTTAATATCCCACCCAGTCTAATCCCACTCTCCCCTCACTCCCGTACCCTTTAATATCCCACCCAGTCTAATCCCACTCTCCCCTCACTCCCCGTACCCTTTAATATCCCACCCAGTCTAATCCCACTCTCCCCCTCACTCCCCGTACCCTTTAATATCCCACCCAGTCTAATCCCACTCTCCCCCTCACTCCCCGCACCCTTTAATATCCCACCCAGTCTAATCCCACTCTCCCCTCACTCCCCGCACCCTTTAATATCCCACCCAGTCTAATCCCACTCTCCCCTCACTCCCCGTACCCTTTAATATCCCACCCAGTCTAATCCCACTCTCCCCTCACTCCCCGCACCCTTTAATATCCCACCCAGTCTAATCCCACTCTCCCCTCACTCCCCGTACCCTTTAATATCCCACCCAGTCTAATCCCACTCTCCCCCTCACTCCCCGTACCCTTTAATATCCCACCCAGTCTAATCCCACTCTCCCCCTCACTCCCCGTACCCTTTAATATCCCACCCAGTCTAATCCCACTCTCCCCCTCACTCCCCGTACCCTTTAATATCCCACCCAGTCTAATCCCACTCTCCCCTCACTCCCCGTACCCTTTAATATCCCACCCAGTCTAATCCCACTCTCCCCCTCACTCCCCATACCCTTTAATATCCCACCCAGTCTAATCCCACTCTCCCCCTCACTCCCCGTACCCTTTAATATCCCACCCAGTCTAATCCCACTCTCCCCTCACTCCCCGTACCCTTTAATATCCCACCCAGTCTAATCCCACTCTCCCCCTCACTCCCCGTACCCTTTAATATCCCACCCAGTCTAATCCCACTCTCCCCTCACTCCCCTACCCTTTAATATCCCACCCAGTCTAATCCCACTCTCCCCCTCACTCCCCGCTACCCTTTAATATCCCACCCAGTCTAATCCCACTCTCCCCCTCACTCCCCGTACCCTTTAATATCCCACCCAGTCTAATCCCACTCTCCCGCTCACTCCCCGTACCCTTTAATATCCCACCCAGTCTAATCCCACTCTCCCCTCACTCCCCGTACCCTTTAATATCCCACCCAGTCTAATCCCACTCTCCCCCTCACTCCCCAGTACCCTTTAATATCCCACCCAGTCTAATCCCACTCTCCCCCTCACTCCCCGCACCCTTTAATATCCCACCCAGTCTAATCCCACTCTCCCCCTCACTCCCCGCACCCTTTAATATCCCACCCAGTCTAATCCCACTCTCCCCTCACTCCCCGTACCCTTTAATATCCCACCCAGTCTAATCCCACTCTCCCCTCACTCCCCGTACCCTTTAATATCCCACCCAGTCTAATCCCACTCTCCCCCTCACTCCCCACACCCTTTAATATCCCACCCAGTCTAATCCCACTCTCCCCCTCACTCCCCGCACCCTTTAATATCCCACCCAGTCTAATCCCACTCTCCCCCTCACTCCCCGCACCCTTTAATATCCCACCCAGTCTAATCCCACTCTCCCCCTCACTCCCCGCACCCTTTAATATCCCACCCAGTCTAATCCCACTCTCCCCCTCACTCCCCGCACCCTTTAATATCCCACCCAGTCTAATCCCACTCTCCCCCTCACTCCCCGTACCCTTTAATATCCCACCCAGTCTAATCCCACTCTCCCCCTCACTCCCCGTACCCTTTAATATCCCACCCAGTCTAATCCCACTCTCCCCCTCACTCCCCGTACCCTTTAATATCCCACCCAGTCTAATCCCACTCTCCCCCTCACTCCCCGTACCCTT
Organism: Squalus acanthias; assembly: GCA_030390025.1. Taxonomy (NCBI): domain Eukaryota; kingdom Metazoa; phylum Chordata; class Chondrichthyes; order Squaliformes; family Squalidae; genus Squalus; species Squalus acanthias. Next base: position 4,120 of record JASTWF010002508.1, on the reverse strand, counting down.
TAATATCCCACCCAGTCTAATCCCACTCTCCCCCTCACTCCCCGTACCCTTTAATATCCCACCCAGTCTAATCCCACTCTCCCCCTCACTCCCCGTACCCTTTAATATCCCACCCAGTCTAATCCCACTCTCCCCTCACTCCCCGCACCCTTTAATATCCCACCCAGTCTAATCCCACTCTCCCCCTCACTCCCCGTACCCTTTAATATCCCACCCAGTCTAATCCCACTCTCCCCCTCACTCCCCGTACCCTTTAATATCCCACCCAGTCTAATCCCACTCTCCCCTCACTCCCCGTACCCTTTAATATCCCACCCAGTCTAATCCCACTCTCCCGCTCACTCCCAGTACCCTTTAATATCCCACCCAGTCTAATCCCACTCTCCCCCTCACTCCCCGTACCCTTTAATATCCCACCCAGTCTAATCCCACTCTCCCCTCACTCCCCGTACCCTTTAATATCCCACCCAGTCTAATCCCACTCTCCCCCTCACTCCCCTCACCCTTTAATATCCCACCCAGTCTAATCCCACTCTCCCCCTCTCTCCCCTACCCTTTAATATCCCACCCAGTCTAATCCCACTCTCCCCTCACTCCCCGTACCCTTTAATATCCCACCCAGTCTAATCCCACTCTCCCCCTCACTCCCCGTACCCTTTAATATCCCACCCAGTCTAATCCCACTCTCCCCTCACTCCCAGTACCCTTTAATATCCCACCCAGTCTAATCCCACTCTCCCCTCACTCCCCGTACCCTTTAATATCCCACCCAGTCTAATCCCACTCTCCCCTCACTCCCGTACCCTTTAATATCCCACCCAGTCTAATCCCACTCTCCCCCTCACTCCCCGTACCCTTTAATATCCCACCCAGTCTAATCCCACTCTCCCCTCACTCCCCACACCCTTTAATATCCCACCCAGTCTAATCCCACTCTCCCCCTCACTCCCCGTACCCTTTAATATCCCACCCAGTCTAATCCCACTCTCCCCTCACTCCCCGTACCCTTTAATATCCCACCCAGTCTAATCCCACTCTCCCCCTCACTCCCCGTACCCTTTAATATCCCACCCAGTCTAATCCCACTCTCCCCCTCACTCCCCACACCCTTTAATATCCCACCCAGTCTAATCCCACTCTCCCCTCACTCCCCGTACCCTTTAATATCCCACCCAGTCTAATCCCACTCTCCCCCTCACTCCCCGTACCCTTTAATATCCCACCCAGTCTAATCCCACTCTCCCCCTCACTCCCCGCACCCTTTAATATCCCACCCAGTCTAATCCCACTCTCCCCCTCACTCCCCGTACCCTTTAATATCCCACCCAGTCTAATCCCACTCTCCCCCTCACTCCCCGTACCCTTTAATATCCCACCCAGTCTAATCCCACTCTCCCCTCACTCCCCGTACCCTTTAATATCCCACCCAGTCTAATCCCACTCTCCCCTCACTCCCCGTACCCTTTAATATCCCACCCAGTCTAATCCCACTCTCCCGCTCACTCCCCGTACCCTTTAATATCCCACCCAGTCTAATCCCACTCTCCCCTCACTCCCAGTACCCTTTAATATCCCACCCAGTCTAATCCCACTCTCCCCCTCACTCCCCGTACCCTTTAATATCCCACCCAGTCTAATCCCACTCTCCCCCTCACTCCCCACACCCTTTAATATCCCACCCAGTCTAATCCCACTCTCCCCTCACTCCCTGTACCCTTTAATATCCCACCCAGTCTAATCCCACTCTCCCCTCACTCCCCGTACCCTTTAATATCCCACCCAGTCTAATCCCACTCTCCCCTCACTCCCCGTACCCTTTAATATCCCACCCAGTCTAATCCCACTCTCCCCCTCACTCCCCGTACCCTTTAATATCCCACCCAGTCTAATCCCACTCTCCCCCTCACTCCCCGTACCCTTTAATATCCCACCCAGTCTAATCCCACTCTCCCCTCACTCCCCATACCCTTTAATATCCCACCCAGTCTAATCCCACTCTCCCCCTCACTCCCCACACCCTTTAATATCCCACCCAGTCTAATCCCACTCTCCCCCTCACTCCCCACACCCTTTAATATCCCACCCAGTCTAATCCCACTCTCCCCTCACTCCCCGTACCCTTTAATATCCCACCCAGTCTAATCCCACTCTCCCCCTCACTCCCCGTACCCTTTAATATCCCACCCAGTCTAATCCCACTCTCCCCCTCACTCCCGTACCCTTTAATATCCCACCCAGTCTAATCCCACTCTCCCCTCACTCCCCGTACCCTTTAATATCCCACCCAGTCTAATCCCACTCTCCCCTCACTCCCCTGTACCCTTTAATATCCCACCCAGTCTAATCCCACTCTCCCCCTCACTCCCCGTACCCTTTAATATCCCACCCAGTCTAATCCCACTCTCCCCCTCACTCCCCACACCCTTTAATATCCCACCCAGTCTAATCCCACTCTCCCCTCACTCCCCGTACCCTTTAATATCCCACCCAGTCTAATCCCACTCTCCTCCTCACTCCCCGTACCCTTTAATATCCCACCCAGTCTAATCCCACTCTCCCCCTCACTCCCCGTACCCTTTAATATCCCACCCAGTCTAATCCCACTCTCCCCCTCACTCCCCCACCCTTTAATATCCCACCCAGTCTAATCCCACTCTCCCCTCACTCCCGTACCCTTTAATATCCCACCCAGTCTAATCCCACTCTCCCCTCACTCCCCGTACCCTTTAATATCCCACCCAGTCTAATCCCACTCTCCCCCTCACTCCCCACACCCTTTAATATCCCACCCAGTCTAATCCCACTCTCCCCCTCACTCCCCGACCCTTTAATATCCCACCCAGTCTAATCCCACTCTCCCCTCACTCCCCGTACCCTTTAATATCCCACCCAGTCTAATCCCACTCTCCCCTCACTCCCCTACACCCTTTAATATCCCACCCAGTCTAATCCCACTCTCCCCCTCACTCCCCGTACCCTTTAATATCCCACCCAGTCTAATCCACTCTCCCCCTCACTCCCCAGTACCCTTTAATATCCCACCCAGTCTAATCCCACTCTCCCGCCTCACTCCCAGTACCCTTTAATATCCCACCCAGTCTAATCCCACTCTCCCCTCACTCCCCGTACCCTTTAATATCCCACCCAGTCTAATCCCACTCTCCCCCTCACTCCCCGTACCCTTTAATATCCCACCCAGTCTAATCCCACTCTCCCCCTCACTCCCGACACCCTTTAATATCCCACCCAGTCTAATCCCACTCTCCCCTCACTCCCCGTACCCTTTAATATCCCACCCAGTCTAATCCCACTCTCCCCTCACTCCCGTACCCTTTAATATCCCACCCAGTCTAATCCCCACTCTCCCCCTCACTCCCCGCACCCTTTAATATCCCACCCAGTCTAATCCCACTCTCCCCTCACTCCCCCGTACCCTTTAATATCCCACCCAGTCTAATCCCACTCTCCCCCTCACTCCCCGTACCCTTTAATATCCCACCCAGTCTAATCCCACTGCCCCCCTCACTCCCCGTACCCTTTAATATCCCACCCAGTCTAATCCCACTGTCCCCTCACTCCCAGTACCCTTTAATATCCCACCCAGTCTAATCCCACTCTCCCCCTCACTCCCAGTACCCTTTAATATCCCACCCAGTCTAATCCCACTCTCCCCCACTCCCGTACCCTTTAATATCCCACCCAGTCTAATCCCACTGTCCCCTCACTCCCTGTACCCTTTAATATCCCACCCAGTCTAATCCCACCTCCCCTCACTCCCCGTTCCCATTTAATATCCCACCCAGTCTAATCCCACTCTCACCCTCACTCCCCTACACTTTAATATCCCACCCAGTCTAATCCCACTGTCCCCCTCACTCCCTGACCCTTTAATATCCCACCCAGTCTAATCCCACCCTCCCCTCACTCCCCGTACCCCTTTAATATCCCACCCAGTCTAATCCCCACTCCCCCCCTCACTCCCCGTACCCTTTAATATCCCACCAGTCTAATCCCACTGTCCCCTCACTCCCTGTACCCTTTAATATCCCAACCCAGTCTAATCCACCTCCCCTCACTCCCCGTACCCTTTAATATCCCACCAGTCTAATCCCACTCTCCC
>JASTWF010002507.1:0-24488 GCA_030390025.1 Squalus acanthias | reverse complement strand
CCCCCCCTCTCTCTCTCCCCCCCCCTCTCTCGTTCGCTCCGCTCCCGCTCGCTCCCCCACCTCTCTCTCTCTCTCTCTCTCTCTCTCTCTCTCTCTCTCTCTCTCTCTCTCTCTCTCTCTCTCTCTCACTGTCCCTCCCTCTCCCTGGCTCACTGTCTCACCCTCTCTCTCTCGCTCACTGTCCCTCCCGCTCACTGTCCCTCCCTCTCCCTCTCTCTCTCGCTCACTGTCCCTCCCTCTTCCTGGCTCACTGTCCCTCTCTCTCTCTCTCTCTCTCTCTCTCTCTCTCCATCTCTCACTTTCCATCTCTCACTTTCCCTCCGTGTCTCTGTCATCTCCTCCAGCCCGACAACTGTCCCAGACCTCTGCGCTCCTCCAAATCTGGCTACTTGTGCATCCCCGATTTCCATCGCTCCACCATTGGCGGCTGTGCCTTCAGCTGCCGAGGCCCTAAGCTCTGGAATTCCCGCCCTAAACCTCTCCGCGCCTCTTTCCTCTTTTAACATTCCTTAAAACCTACAAGCTTTTGGTCACCTGCCCTAATATCTGCTTATGTGGCTCGGTGTCAAATTTTGTTTGCTAATCGCTCCTGTGAAGCGTCTTGGACATTTTACTATGTTAAAAATGTCATGTAAATGCCAGTTGTTGTTGTTTAGTGGGACTAGCTCCGTCATTCCCATGTGCCTTTCAGTCGTTCCTGTAATTGACGCTGCATCCACCTGGAATTCCACCGAGATGACTGAGTTCAAAGAGAAGATGCGGCGGGAAAAGGCGGGAGTGCTGAAGGTGAACCGTGGGAATGTGGTGACAGTGCGGGTCCCCACCCACCCCGAGGGCACCTGCGTCTGCTGGGACTTCGCCACGGACACCTACGACATCGGGTTCGGGGTGTACTTCGAATGGGCACCCGTGACCAACACGGAGATTACGGTGCTGGTCAGTGAGTCAAGTGAGGAAGAGGAGGAGGAAGATGCAGAAGGTAACGGGCTTTACCCCTAAATATTCACTCAAAGGGTTGTGAGGGCTGTGGAGGCTCAGTCGTTGAGTATACTCAAGACAGAGATCGATAGATATTTGGATATTAAGGGAACCGAGGGATATGGGGATAGTGTGGGAAAGGAGTTGAAAGTAAGGTAGATCAGCCATGATCTTATTGAATGGTGGAGCAGGCTCGATGGGCCGAATGGCCTCCTCCTCCTATTTCTTATGAGTGGGGCTTGAACCCACGACCTTCTGACTCTGAGGCGAGAGTGCTGCCATGGAGGCTCCCTGTTTACTTGGTGTGTGCCAGCAGGCATTCCCCAGCCTCACTTAGCTGGTCTGCCTGGCATCAGGTGCCAACCTGCTGGAAGACTAGCCAGGAATAGCTTATGCCCTGGTGTACCCGCCCTCCGCCTCTGTATCCATCTTCGCTAAATCATCTCCCTGCGGCCCCGTCATTTGTTGTCTGTCCCTCCTTCTCGTGCTATTAATATCCTCTTGCGTTGTTCCTCAGTGCCCCCCATCCACGGAGACATCGAGAGGGGAACTAAAGACTTCAGCCGGTCTGACCTGGAGGAGATCCTGCCCGTCTACCGCAAGGACAGTCACTTGGAGGTCCAGTCCGGCAGCCACAAGTACCCGGGGCAGGGGGTCTACCTGCTCAAATTCGACAACTCCTACTCCATCTGGAGACACAAAACCCTGTACTACCAGGTCAACTACAGCTCGTGAGAAGGCAGCAGCAGCAGCAGCACTCCCCACTTGTGGGGGGCGGGGGGGAAGAATCCCCATCCCATTTCTCCAGGGATAGATCTCTCTCCGAGTCGGCCTCTTGTTTTCTTTCTGTGACGGTTGTTTTCGTTTGCAAGAATCTGACTGGAGCGAATGAGCCCAGCATCCAACGCTGCGAACTCTCCCCAACTCCTCACACCAGTGGCACGTCGTTAGTGTTGTTTGGTTTATTTTTGTTTTCGCAGTGTTGTCATCGCGTTGCCTGTTGTGTTCTTGGTACCACTGAATTTAGATTATATTATATATATATATCTTTTTATGTTTGCAGATTTATTTTCACTGTTTTATGCCACTATATATCTATATTTTAAAAACTTTCTATTGTGTGTTAAAGGACATAAGCTGCGATGCCTGTACTGGTGCAATATCTGATTTGAGCTTGTTTTGTGGTTTTCTGAACGGGTTGCAGCTGCATTGCGAGTGTTTCCAAGTCCCCTGTTGCACTCCCTCACCCCAAGGTACGCCTCCAAAGATTAGTTTTTCTTCTTTTAATTATGAAAATTTGCATTACATTCCGAGCACTGGAACCTTGGAAAGAAAAACAGGGAGGGTGGGTGGGAGAAAGAAATGAATGTCATTTGCTGCTTTCGGAAGACACAATATATTTTGTATTCTATATACTGTCTGTAAAAAGATAAATAAAGATAAAGTCTAACCTTGAAAGGTGTGAAGTGGGGGGACTCTGATTGAGAGAAGCGGAAAAGCTCACACATACAGAAATCTAACACCAAATCAAAAGTCGCAGATACACAGTAAATCCCTCCGTGTCTGCAGAGGGACAGCGCTTCACAGCCAATGAAGCACTTTTGAAGTGTAGTCACTGGTGTAATGCAGGAAACGCGGCAGGCAGTTTGCGCACAGCAAGCTCCCACAAACAGCAATGTGATAATGACCAGATCATCTGTTTTCAGTGATGTGGATTGAGGGATAAATATTGGCCAGAACACCAGGGATTGCTCTTCAAAATAGCGCTAGAAAAGAAAGAAAAGAAAGACTTGCATTTATATAGCGCCTTTCGCGACCACTGGTCAATGAAGTACTTTTGAAGTGGAGTCACTGTTGTAATGTGGGAATTTTTTACGTCCACCTGAGAGAGCAGACGGGGCCTCGGCACTCCCTCAGTACTCTCTGGAGTGGGACTTGAGCCCACAGCCTTCTGACTCAGAGGCGAGAGTGTGTGAGCCCAGCCATGGAGTGTTAAGCTATTCGACTGGGATGGGCATCTTCACCCGACACCCACGAACGAACCTGCACTTTCCTGCGAGAGGTGCTGGATGAGAACAGGAACGGCACAAGTCAGAAGGTGTGAAAAGATGGGTCAACGTTTGGGGGGTGGGGGGAAATCGATCCTTCACGACTGAGTAACAAGCCCAGCAAAGCCCTGGCTGATTTTTCCACTCCCCAATACGGGAGCTCTGAGGTTAATTGCAGCAGCACGACTACTGCCTGAGAACAACCAACTTAGCACAGACTGGTCATTGAATCCTGGACTGAGCTACACATGGTTCAGGACCACGCTGGGTGGAGTAGTTGTCTATTAAGCCACCGGGGAGCTCTTGCCTGACATTTTACATCTACAACTTTGTAAGGGGAGTAAACTTTGTTGAATAAAATATTTTTAAGACTTGCTCAGGTCATTCTCCTTATATATGTGCTTTACATGTCAACCATGTCTCTGGTAGCATTAACTTATCTTGAGTCAGAAGGTCGTGGGTTCAAGCCCCACTCCAGAGACTTGAGCCTATAATCCAGGCTGACGCTCCAGTGCAGTACTGAGGGAGCGCCGCACTGTCTGAGGTGCCGTCTAGTGGCTAACGTATTGGATAACACTGGTATAGGAACCTAGATATCATTTCAGTTGGTGTACTGTCATAGAATCATAGAAATTTATGGCACAGAAGGAGGCCATTCGGCCCATCGTGTCTGTACTAGTTGAAAAAGAGCTATCCAGCCTAATCCCACTTTCCAGCTCTTGGTCCATCGCCCTGTAGGTTACGGCACTTCAAGTGCATATCCAAGTACTTTTTAAATGTGATGAGGGTCTCTGTCTCTACCACCCTTTCAGGCAGTGAGTTCCAGACCCCCACCACCCTCTGGGTGAAAAAAGTTCTCCTCAACTCCCCTCTAATCCTGCTACCAATTACTTTAAATCTATGTCCCCTGGTTATTGACCTCTCTGCTAAGGGAAATAGGTTCTTCCTATCCACTCTATTGAGGCCCCTGATCATTTTATACACCTCAATTAAGTCTCCCCTCAGCCGCCTCCTGTTCTGAAGAAAACAAACCCAGCCTATCCAATCTTTCCTCATAGCTAAAATTCTCCAGTCCTGGCAACATCCTTGTAAATCTCCTCTGTACCCTCTCTAGTGCAATCATATCTTTCCTGTAATGTGGTGACCAGAACTGCACGCAGTATTCTAGCTGAGCCCTAACTAGTGTTTTAAACTAGGTGGCTAGAACAAGCTTCTAGCATAGTCGGTGCTTATTTAGTAACAGTCCAGCCCCTGGTTTTGACCTTCCACACCACCTGTGGGTAAAGCTCGATTGCTTCAGAGGTTGAATGATCAGACGTGCTGCAAATGACTCCCCCCTTTGCTGCTGTGGCCAGTTACAAGAATTAGGCCACTTACTGGCAGATTCCACCCATCGGCAAGGGCTGCCTGATTCCCTCAGCTATTGAATAGTTAGAACACTTAGACTAACACGCTTGACTTGACATTATGTGGAAATGCAATCGCAATTTTAAAAAGTGGTCAACGAAAACTTTGTAGACAGTGTTTTACAACCATAGAATGTTGCACCACAGAAGGAGGCCATTTGGCCCATCGTCCAGCTTTTTGAAAGAACTGTCCGATTAGGCTCAACGCCCATGCTGTTTTCCCCACAGTCCTGCAAATGTTTCCTTTTCAAGTATTTATCCAATTCCCTTTTGAAAGTTAATATTGAATCTGCTTCCCCCGCCCTTTCAGGCAGCGCATTCCAGATCACAACAACTCGCTGTGTAAAAAAATTCCCCTCATCTACCCTCTGGTTCTTTTGCCAATTACCTTAAATCTGAGTTCTCTGGTTACCAACCCTCCTGCCACTGGAAACAGTTTCTCCTTATTTACTCTTATCAAAACCCTTCATGATTTTGAACACCTCTATTAAATCTCCTGTTAACCTTCTCTGCTTTAAGGAGAACAATCCCAGCTTCTGTAGTCTCTCCACAATGGTAAATGTTGACAGAGACTGTGACCAAATATAATAAGAACCAGAAAGAGGTTTGTGGACAGGAAGTGAATGCTTGATGCAGGACTTTTAATATATAAAGTGCCCTATAATCTATAGTATATAAAGTGTCCCTGTAATCTGTAATATGTAGTGTTCCTATAAATTGCATTCTATCAAAACTGGTCATGTTGAACGACCTCACCCCATTTACTCATTGTGCAGGGGTGGGTCTAACCCTAACCCTGTTTTATCTTTCACTTTGCCAGTTATTTTTTAATGATTAACCAGGCTCCTTGATGCTGGATATCCTTTTAAGGTAGAGATGGAGCCAGAATCCCTCAAACAGCCTCGGACAAAGTCCAACGCTTCATCAGGGTGATACCTGGGACGAAGGGACTGAGCTTTTGAGGAGAGTTTGGGTAAACTGAGGTTAGATCCCCTGGAGAGGAGGGGTTGGAGGCTGAACTGATTGAGGTCTGCAAAATAATGAAGAGGATTTGACAGGGTAGAAAGGGAGTGATTCTTCTTACGAACAGGGCGATCCAGAGCAAAGAGGCAGAATTGTATCCCTCTAATTATCCCAGTGACATCCCTTATTCCACAGGGCGTGTGGAGGGTAGTTTAGACAGGAACAGGAGTAGGACTCGCCAAACCCGAAGAGGTAAGGAGAGGGAAATAAAACAAAAATAATTTCCGTATCATATTGTACAGTTGATAAAATCTATCAAGAAAGAAGGAACTTGCATTTCTGTAGCACCTTTCATGCTCTCAGGATGTCACAAAGTGCTTTACAGCCAATGAAGTACTTCTGAAGTGTAGTCACTGTTGTAATGTAGGGACGGCGGGGGAGGACAGAATAAGGCTCTGCTGTAATGTCCCCACGGTTGAAATGCTGCTGACATTCACTGCCTGAACACACCTGAAGAATGGTCACCTGGTTGAGGTACTGGAGGGCGGCCATTGAACCTCAGGAAGATTTGGAGTGCACTTTTTAGCCTAGAAAGGATGTGTTTGAGAGAAGGTCTACACTGATATGTAAGATAGTTAAGGGAAGGGAAAAGGCCAATCTGGAATATCTCTTTAAACTAAATTGCGGGAGTAGGTCAAAGGGGGCATGGGTTCAAACTAGGAAAAGGTAAACGTAGGAAGTCCTGCTTTACACAAAGAGAGATCAATGTGTGGAATGGACTTGGAGGCAAAAACCCTGGAATTATTACAGAAACAATTGGATTGTAAAATGTGGGGGCGCTGGGTCTTTCTCCTTGTGGGGGCACCAACACCGCACGGACTGCAGCAGCTCAAGGAGAAGGCCCCACCACCACCACCTCCTCAGGGGTGGAAGAAAGTTGTCTTACAACCAAGGAGAAGGGATGGTCTGTATTATCAGAAATGGGGGCCTGAAACTTACTGCAAGGTTCAAGGAGAAGGCCCACCACCACCTTCTCTGCTCTGATTGGTCAGTAGGTGACGTGTAACCAATAAAAATCAAATTAACAAAAGTGCCCCTTTGTAAAGGGCCACAAACTGTAAACTCCAAATTATAGATAAAAAGCCAAAAGGAAAATTATCAAATTAATGCATGATGTTATTTTCCGTATTGACTATGTACTGCAGTCCCTCCGGTGACCACCAGTCACAGAATGCCTCAAGCAGAATTGTAATTCTATGTAAATTCCCTCACAAGATGATTGGATGAGGAAGGCCATTCCTCCCAGTTGACCTCATCCATCCAGAATTGGCCTTGAGAAGGTGGTGGGTCACGTGAGAGGTTGCAGCCCCTCTTCCACTACTTAATGCAGTACTGAGGGAATGCTGCACTGTTGGAGGTGCCGTCTTTCGGATGAGACATTAAACCAAGACCCCGTCTGCCCCCTCAGGTGGATGTAAAAGATCCCACGGCACTATTTTGGTGTCCTGGCCAATATTTATCCCTCAACCAACATCACTAAAACAGATGATCTGGTTCTTATCACATTGCTGTTTTGGGGAGCTTGCTGTGCACTAATTGGCTGCCATGGTTCCGACATTACAACAGTGACTACACTTCAAAAAGTACTTCATTGGATGTAAAGCGCTTTGGGAGGTACTGAAAGGCGCTATAGAAATGCAAGTTATTTTCTTCTTAAAGGGTCTGCTTCTCAATTTCTGGCTGCACTTCAGTCCTCACATTCCTGATCTAATTATTTAAAATAAAATTGCAAATCAATCAGTGGAAGGAGTCTGAATAATGAGTGGGAATCACTGGAATATTGAGTGGGAATCACTGGAATAATCAATGGGAATCACTGGAATATTGAGTGGGAATCACTGGAATAATCAGTGGGAATCACTGGAATATTGAGTGGGAATCACTGGAATAATGAGTGAGAATCACTGGAATAATGAGTGGGAATCACTGGAATAATCAGTGGGAATCACTGGAATATTGAGTGGGAATCACTGGAATAATGAGTGGGAATCACTGGAATAATCAGTGGGAATCACTGGAATAATGAGTGGAATCACTGGAATAATCAATGGGAATCACTGGAATAATCAGTGGGAATCACTGGAATAATGAGTGGGAATCACTGGAATAATGAGTGGGAATCACTGGAATAATCAATGGGAATCACTGGAATAATCAGTGGGAATCACTGGAATAATGAGTGGGAATCACTGGAATAATCAATGGGAATCACTGGAATAATGAGTGGGAATCACTGGAATAATGAGTGGGAATCACTGGAATAATGAGTGGGAATCACTGGAATAATCAATGGGAATCACTGGAATAATCAGTGGGAATCACTGGAATATTGAGTGGGAATCACTGGAATAATGAGTGGGAATCACTGGAATAATCAGTGGGAATGAGGGATTTGTTGCCTGTTTGAGCCGGGTGGAGAGGGGCGGGGCTTGACGATGACGCCATCACGCACGCTCGCCGTGCGCCAGGTGGAGGTGGACAGGAGCGGCTCCCGTGGTGCAGCGCGGCGGCGGGAGGTTTGAATGGGGCGGGAGGTGGCTGGGACGCGTGGTGGGTGAAAGATGGAGTTTTACTCGCTCCGTTCGCTGGCTGAGCCACCCGACAGGTTATTCAGGTAAAATGCAGCGGCTGGGAGGGCGGAATAAAATCAAAAGGGTGGGTGGAGGAAGGTTAATGGGGGCAACACACCTCCTCCTCCCCACCAAAACTTTAACTCAGTTTATCTCACCCTGTCTGGAGTTGGATCAGTTTTAAATGATGCACGTGGATGGGTACTTCACCGTATTTGCTTTAATCCAGATAATCCTACATATTCCTTGTGGAAAATGCAGCTCTATTAGTTGCATATTGAACTAAATTATAAATTAAAGTTCACTGTAGTCAAGGGGAGTGGAGTCATATTGGATGGAGCTGGAGTGTGTGGCTGCTGTGGTAATAAGGGCAGAGAAAACACTTAATACCCCGGTCTTTACTGGGGAGGGGGAATGGAAGGTCCAGTTTACATTCTCCACACTACCCTTTATAATCTCAACAAAATGCTTCTATAGCCACTGAGTCCAGAAGGACATTCCTGTGTTCTCCGATGGTTGCCTAGCCTTTCATAACCCTTCCCGCCCCCTTCTCCCTACCCACACTTTATGTCTCGTTGCAATACTCACTGTTGAAAACCCAAACTTGGTGTCACCTGACAGCAATTTCCTGATCTCCTTTGGGGGCAATAATTCTTGGAATGTGGGAGTCGCCAGCACTTATTGACCATCTTCTAGTTTCCCCGAGAAGGTGGTGGTGGGTCTACATGTTGAACCGCTGCAGTCTGTGTGGTGTTCGTCCAGTTCTATTCCGTTATTCTTTGATACAACTGAGCGGTTTGCTAGGCCACTTCAGAGGGCAGTTAAGAGTTGATCTTGGTGTTGGACTGGAGTCACAATAGGCCAGGACGGCAGGTTTCCTTCCCTAAAGGACATTAGTGAACCAGTTGGGTTTTTATGACAATCCGACAGCTCCATGGTCACTTGTACTGACGCCAGCTTTTTATTCCAGATTATTTTTAAACTGAATTAAAATTCTCAAACGGTGGGATTCATCAGGTTTACCCGATGTGTTTGCTCCTCATGCAGGTTTCCCCATAAAGCAAGATGATGAGTGAAGGCTAGACAGCCAGTTTTAGACCAGCTCAGAGTTTTGACCTGTTTCCCTTTTTGCCCCTCTTGCCTTGCAGCGAGCACAATGGCTCCCTCTTCCATGGTCAGTTGGTGTTACCTCTACCAAAGCACCTGGTTATTTTCGGTTTTGGGAACTGGAACATGTACACGGAGGAGACCTTTTTCTTGGTCGAGGTGTCGGTGAAACCTGAAATAAAACCCCAGAGAATCGGAATGCTTTCCTCAGCTGTGAGGTGAGGCACAGTGTGTTTGGCAGGTGTTGCGATCGATATCATAGACTTTGAGCTTTCGTACTTGTGTGATGCGTCAATGCTGATGGATTCGGTTTGACTGTCCCTGTGTTTAATACATTGTACTCACTGTCACTGGAACTTACATAGTATTTACAGCACAGAAACAGGCCTTTCGGCCCAACTGGTCCATGCCAGTGTTTATACTCTACATGAGCCTCCTCCCACCCTACTTCATCTCACCCCATCACCCTATCCTTCTATTCCTTTCTCCCTCGTGTGCTTTTCTAGCTTCCCTTTAAATGCATCAATGCTATTTGCCTCAACTACTCGATGTTCCACATTCTGAGTAAAAAAGTTTCTCCTGAATTTCTTACAGGATTTATTAGTGACTCTCTTGTATTTATGGCCCCTAGTTCTAAACTCTCCCACAAATCGAAAGACAGCACAGAAGGAGGCCATTTGGCCCATGGTGTCTATCAATCAGCTGCTGGCCTCAATCTGATGGTCCAGTACAGGCTGAGCTTCCATCACTACTGCCTGATGAGTTCCAATCAATATCTTGTTTTGTCTGATTTCGAGATTGCCGATAGCAGCCTCGGGCTCAAACCTGTAACATAGAACCACCAGTTGTTTCTGCCAGTGTGAAAGGTGATCGGTTCAAGCCCTTGTGTTAACGCAGCTCGTGTTTTCTCTCTCTCTCTCTCTCTCTCTCGAGTTTGGATGCAGCGTTCTGCCAAGCCCAACACCTGATTTTCAAGTTTGTTGATCGTGTTGAAACTGGGTGTCTTACTGTGATGGGAGGGAATGGTGTAGAAATGGCTAAAGGCAAAGTTGAGAGGAATCTGAAGGGGGGGTGGGGGTTGATAGATTCTGCAATTAATGCATCAACTCACTGTAGAGCACCAATCCAGAGCCAACCAGATGCTGAGCTATATCTGTCGACCAATACAGTGTGCTGCATTGTCATGATAAAACTGCACAGAGTTCTGGTCAGACCCACCTCGAGCACTGTGTCCAGTTCTGGTCAGACCCACCTCGAGCACTGTCCAGTTCTGGTCAGACCCACCTCGAGCACTGTGTCCGGTTCTGGTCAGACCCACCTCGAGCACTGTGTCCGGTTCTGGTCAGACCCACCTCGAGCACTGTGTCCAGTTCTGGTCAGACCCACCTCGGGCACTGTGTCCAGTTCTGGTCAGACCCACCTCGAGCACTGTGTCCAGTTCTGGTCAGACCCACCTCGAGCACGGTGTCCGGTTCTGGTCAGACCCACCTCGGGCACTGTGTCCAGTTCTGGTCAGACCCACCTCGGGCACTGTGTCCAGTTCTGGTCAGACCCACCTCGAGCACTGTGTCCAGTTCTGGTCAGACCCACCTCGAGCACGGTGTCCAGATCTGACCCATGGTGGAGAAGTGCCCCATGTGATACTGTGTGAAGGGAAAGACCAAAGAGACAATACTGGAGAAACTGGGGTTTGAAAAGGAGGTGACCGAGAGGGGATCTTGTAGAGGGTATTGAGCGGTATAGATCAGGTAAATCTGGAGCAAGACTTCAATACACTGAAACATGGTTAGATTAGGAGAGACACCAGGAAGAACTTCACGCAAGGACCAATCAACAGTTGGGATGACCTGGGTAAGGTTAGTGAGGTTAAACTTCGGGCTGCACAGAGCAGAATTAAACGGAGTGGACTTAAACAGAGAGTTTCATGTGGGAATTTGGAAAGAGTGGGAATTTGGAGAAGAGGGGGAAGGAGTTTCTGCTTTTTGCCTACACTACTTGTAGTGCTTTGTGTTACAGGTAGATATTTAATTTCATTACCCATAACTTAATCTAGATCAAGTAAGTAGTCAAGAAACTAAACTAAGTTACTTAAATACAAATTTAATTTCATTTAATTAAATAAAACAAGGTCATATAGGGATGGCAGTGCAGGTGGTGTGCCGCAACTGCAGCATGTGGGAGTTTGTGGAGAGCATTGTGATCCCGGACAACCACGTTTGCAGTAAGTGCCTCCATCGTGAGGAACTTCAACTGAGTTTTTGAGCTGGAGTCTGAGGTGCAGA
The DNA here is from genome assembly GCA_030390025.1 of Squalus acanthias. NCBI lineage: Eukaryota > Metazoa > Chordata > Chondrichthyes > Squaliformes > Squalidae > Squalus > Squalus acanthias. The sequence continues at coordinate 13,074 of JASTWF010002507.1, read as the reverse complement.
CATTGCAGGACAGGGAGTTGGAGAGTTACCTGGACACTTTGATCCAGGAGGGCAGTCACACCCCTTAGGTTAGGTAGTGGTACAGGTCTGGTTAGTGGTCAGGGACAGGAGGGTGTGGCTGGAACTCAGGCAGGTAAGGGGACTCCAGGTGCAGTGCTGGAGGAGCCTCAGCCTTTGCCCTTGTCCAACAGGTATGAGGTTCTTGCTGCCTGTGTGGATGAGGGAAAAGCCTGTAGGATGGATGAGCAAGCTGACCATGGCACCATGGTGCAGGAGGCCATTCAAGTGGGGGGAGTGAAAGGGAATATAGTTGTGGTAGGGGACAGTACAGTCAGGGGGATAGATACTGTTCTCTGGAGCCGCGACCGGAAGTTCCGAAGGTTGTGTTGCCTGACCGGTGCGAGGGTTAAAGACATCTCCTCATGGCTGGAGAAGAACTTGGACTGGGAAGGGGAGGATCCAGTTGTCGTGGTCCACGTAGGAACCAACGACATAGGTAGAACTAGGAATGTGGTTCTGCTGAGAGAGTTTGAGGAATTGGGGTTCAAATTAAAACGCATATGGATAAGCAGATTAGAAGGTTAAATGCGTGGCTCAAAGAGCAGGGATTTCAGTTCATGGGTCACTGGCACCAGTACTGGGGAAGGAGGGAACTGTTCTGTTGGGATGGGCTCCACTTAAACCGGGCTGGAACCAGTGTCCTGGCGAATCGAAAAACTAGGGCAGTAGACAGGGCTTTAAACTAATGAAGGGGGGGTGGTGGGAGGATTCAGGAAAGTGTAAATTTAAAAGCAGCAAGAGAAATGTCAAGGCTCTAGAGTAGAGCAGAGTTTTCAGTAAAAATAAGCAGAGTGGGTCAGGAAGGGACAGCGAGAGTAACAAAGATAATCTTCTCTTCTTAGGCAGTCCCTCGGAACCGAGGATGACTTGCTTCCACATTAAAAATGAGTTTGCAGGTGACTGATGAGTCCAATGCGGGACCTACAGTCTCTGTCACAGGTGGGGCAGACGGTGGTTGAAGGGGCAGGTGGGTGGGGTGCTTGGGTTGATGTGCGCTCCTTGTGCTGCCTGTGCTTGGCTTCCGCTTGCTCCCGGCAAAGAGACTCGAGGTGTTCGGTGCCTTCCCGGATGCTTCTCCTCCACTTTGTGCGGTCTTGGGCCAGGGATTCCCAGGTGTCGGTGGGGCTGTTACACTTTTTCAAGGAGGCTTTGAGGGTGTCCTTGAAGCGTTTCCTCTGCCCACCTGGAGCGCGGTCAAAGCTTCGATGCTGGGGATGTTGGCCTGAGCGAGAACACTGACATTGGTGCGCCTATCCTGCCAATGGATTTGCAGGATCTTGCGGAGGCAGCGTTGGTGGTACCTCTCCAGTGCTTTGAGGTGCCTGCTGTACATGGTCCATGTCTCCTGAGGCATACAGCAGGGCAGGTATCACTGCTGCTCTGTAGACCATGAGCTTAGTGCCGGGTTTGAGTTCCTGGTCTTCAAACACTCTTCCTCAGACGACCGAAGGCTGCACTGGCACACTGAAGGCGGTGTTGGACTTCGTCATCGACGTCCGCCCTTGTTGACAGTAGGCTCCCGAGGTATGGAAAGTGGTCCACGTTGTCCAAGGCCTTGTCATGGATTTTGATAATGGGGGGCAGTACTGTGGCGGGGGCAGGTTGGTAGAGGACCTTTGTCTTACGGATGTTTAGTGTAAGGCCCATGCTCTCGTACGCTATTAACAAAGGTAATAGGGCATCAGTGACTAAGGTGACATCAGGGAAAAGTAGAAAAAAGTCAAAGCTAAAGGCACTATATCTGAATGCGCGAAACATTCGCAACAAAATTGATGAATTAATAGCACAGATAGAAATTAATAGGTTGGATCTAATAGCCATTACGGAGACGTGGTTGCAAAGTGACCAAGGTTGGGAACGAAATATTCCAGGATACTTAACTTTTGGAAGAGATAGGCAAAATAGAAAAGGAGAAGGAGTAGCCCTAATAATAAAGGATGGGATAAAGACAGTAGAGAGAAAAGATCTTGGCTCTGAAAATCAAGAAGTAGAATCAGTTTGGGTGGAGCTAAGAAACAGCAAGGGGCAGAAAACATTGGTGGGAGTTGTTTATAGGCCCCCAAACAGTAGTTGTAATGTAGGGCAGTGTATAAATCAGGAAATTAGAGGCGCATGTAACAAGGGTAATAGTGATCATGGGGGACTTTAATCTACATATAGACTGGGCAAACCAATTTGCAGTAATAGTATGGAGGACGAATTCATGGAATCTAAACAAGATAGTTTTCTAGATCAGTATGTTGAGGAAATAACTAGGGAACAGGCTATTTTAGATCTAGTATTGTGCAATAAGAAAGGATTAATTAATAACCTTGCAGTAAAGGGGCCTTTTGGGAAGAGTGACCATAATATGATAAAATTTTATGTTAAGTTCAAAAGTGATTTAGTTAAATCCGAAACTAGGGTCTTAAATCTAAACAAAGCAAACTACGTAGGTATGAGGGGCGAGTTGGCTAAGGTATGACTGTAGACAAGCAATGGCTAGCATTTAAAGAATTAATACATAATTTACAACAAATATACATTCCTTTAAGGCACAAAAACCCCACAAGAAAAGTGGTCCAACCGTGGCTAACAAGAGAATTTAAAGATAGTATTAGATCAAAGGAAGAGGCTTATAATGTTGCCAAAAAGAGTGGTAAGCCTGAGGATTGGGAGGATTTTAAAATTCATCAAAGGAGGACCAAGAAATTGATAAAGAAAGGGAAAATAGAATATGAGAGTAAACTAGCGAGAGACATAAAAACAGACTAAAAGCTTCTATAGGTATGTTAAAAGGAAAAGATTAGCGAAAGTAAATGTCCTTACAGGCTGAGACAGGAGAAATTATAATGAGGAATAAGGAAATGGCAGAAAAATTAAACAAATACTTTGTGTCTGTCTTCACGGAAGAAGACGCAAAAAACCTACCAGAAATAGTGGAGAACCAAGGGTCTAGTGAGAATGAGGAACTGAAAGAAATTAGTATTAGTAAAAAAAAAAATTGTACTGGAGAAATTAATGGGATACATCCCCTGGACCTGATGGCCCACATCCTAGGGTTTTGAAAGAGGTGGCGATAGAGATAGTGGATGCATTGGTTGTCATTTTCCAAAATTCCATAGATTCTAGAATGGTTCCTGCGGATTGGAAGGTAGCAATTGTAACCCCACTATTTAAGAAAGGGGGGAGAGAGAAAACGGGGAACTACAGACCAGTTAGCCTGACATCAGTAGTAGGGGAAAATGCTAGAATCTATTATTAAGGACGTGGTAACAGGGCACTTAGAAAATAATAATAGGATTGGGCAGAGTCAACACGGAATTATGAAAGGGAAATCGTGTTTGACAAATCTGTTAAGAGTTCTTTGAGGTTGTAATGAGCAGAATAGATAAGGGGGAACCAGTGGATGTGGTGTATTTGGATTTTCAGAAGGCATTCGATAAGGAGCCACACAAGAGGTTATTAAACAAAATTAGGGCTCACGGGATTGGGGGTAACATACTAGCATGGATTGAGGATTGGTTAACGGACAGAAAACAGAGAGTAGGAATAAACGGGTCATTTTCGGGTTGGTAGGCTGTAACTAGTGGGGTACTGCAAGGATCAGTGCTTGGGCCTCAACTATTCACAATCTATATTAATGATTTGGATGAGGGGACCAAATGTAATATATCCAAGTTTGCTGATACAAAGCTAGGTGGGAATGTAAGTTGTGAGGAGGATGCAAAGAGGCTTCAGGGGCTCTTATAGACAGGCTAGAACGTGGCAAATGGAATACAATGTGGAGAAATGTGAAGTTATCCACTTCGGTAGGAAAAATAGAAAAGCAGAGTATTTTTTAAATGGTGAGAGATTGGGAAATGTTGGTGTTCAGAGGGACCTGAATGTCCTTGTACATGAATCACTGAAAGTTAACATGCAGGTACAGCAAGCAATTAGGAAAGCAAATGGTATGTTGGCCTTTATTGCAAGAGGATTTGATTAGAAGACTTAAGATATCTTACTGTGATTATATAGGGCCCTGGTGAGACCACACCTGGCGTATTGTGTACAGTTTTGGTCTCCTTACCTAAGGAAGGATATAATTGCCATAGAGGGAGTGCAACGAAGGTTCACCAGAATGGTTCCTGGGATGGGGGTATTGTCCTATGAGGAGAGATTGAGTAGACTAGGCCTATATTCTTTGGAGTTTAGAAGAATGAGAGGTGATCTCATTGAAACATACAAAATTCTTACAGGGCTTGACAGGGTGGAGGCTGGGAGGATGTTTCCCCTGGCTGGGGAGTCTAGAACCAGGGGCCACAGTCTCAGAATAAGGGGTCGGCCATTTAGGACTGAGATGAGGAGAAATTTCTTCACTCAGAGGATTGTGAATCTTTGGAATTCTCTACCCCAGAGGGCTGTGGAGGCTCAGTCGTTGAGTATATTCAAGACAGAGATCGATAGATTTTTGGATATTAAGGGAATCAAGGGATATGGGGATAGTGCAGGAAAGTGGAGTTGAGGTAGAAGATCAGCCATGATCTTATTGAATGGCGGAGCAGGCTCGAAGGGCCGAACAGCCTACTCCTGCTCCTATTTCTTTTCTTATGCTCATTCAGGCTGCTCGGTGATGTGAATGGAGAGCAGGACTTTCTTTGCTCTGAATGGATGAGCTAGATGGGCTGGCTTCAGGTGAAGGTTAGGCAACAACAAGTTGTGTTTATATAGCGCCTTTAACGTAGTGAAATGTCTCAAAGCACTTATCTGACAAAAATTGACAGCGAGCCACATAAGGCGATATTAGGACAGGTGACCAAAAGCTTGGTCAAAGAGGTAGATTTTAAGGAATGTCTTAAAGGAGGAAAGAGAGGCGGAGAGGTTTAGGGAGGGAATTCCAGAGCTTAGGGCCCAGGCAGCTGAAGGCACGGCCGCCAATGATGGAGCGATTAAAATCGAGGATGCACAAGAGGCCAGAATTGGAGGAGCGCAGTGATCTCGAGAGGGGGGTGGTTGTGGGGCTGGAGGCGATTACAGAGATAGGGAGGGGGCGAGGCCATGGGCGGGTTTGAAAACAAGGATGAGAATTTTAAAATTGAGGCGTTGCTTAACCGGGAGCCAATGTAGGTCAGCGAGCTCAGGGGTGATGGGCGAACGGGACTTGGTGCGAGTTAGGACACGGGCAGCCAAGTTTTGGATGGGAAGCTGTCCAGAAGTGTAATGGAATAGTCGAGTCTAGCGGTAACTAGGGCAGGTGCAGGGTAATGGCCGGTGTCACTGCCTGGGGTTCTCGGCTGCTGCCTTGTCCCCCGCTTCATTGCGGTCTTGGTTCCCATTCCCCAGGTGCCTGGTGTGGCAGGGAGACTGGAGGAGTGACCTGACGGCAGCTGCCAGCGAGCAGGCGGAGAGAGGGGGCCGGGGGACGCTGTGCCTCATCCTCAATGGTCAGGTAGGAGCCGGCGAGATTCACGCGGCAATGGTGAATAAAAAGGACTTCGACTAACACGCTTGACTTGACAGTCGGAAAGACAATCGCAATTTTAATAAAAGCGGACAAAGGAAACTTTGTTGACATAGCATTTCACAACCATAGAATGTTGCACATAGAAGGAGGCCATTCGGCCCATCGTGCCTGTGCCGGCTCTTTGACAGAGCTCTCCGGTTAGTCCCAACTCCCCCCTGCTCCTTTCCCCATAGCCCTGCAAATGTTTTCCTTTTCAAGTTTATATCCAGTTCCCTTCAGAGTATTCCTTCTGTGCTGGAAACTTCTGTCATTCCCTTTAGGCTAACTTGTGCACAGCAGGATCCCACAAAACAACCATACCGCGCCTCAGAAATGTTTCAGAAGCACTTCGCCTGGACTAAGTCACTTTCAAGCGCAGTCACTGTTATACAGACGTACCTAGCAGCCATTTTGTGCACAGCAAGGCCCCAGAAATGACGGGGAAATGAAAGAACACTTAAGCTGTTTGTTTTGGTGGTATTGGTCGCGGGCAGAACAACAGGATAAATCCCTAGCTCTTCGAATAGCGCCATGAGATCTTTAGCATCCAGACTGGAGACTCAGTTTAACGTCTCATCCGAAAGACGGCACCTCCAACAGTGCTGCACTCCCTCAGTACTGCCCCTCCAACAGTGCAGCACTCCCTCAGTACTGACCCTCCAACAGTGCAGCACTCCCTCAGTACTGCCCCTCCGACAGTGCGGCGCTCCCTCAGTACTGCCGCTTCGACAGTGCAGTGCTCCCTCAGTACTGCCCCTCCGACAGTGCAGCGCTCCCTCAGTACTGCCCCTCCGACAGTGCAGCGCTCCCTCAGTACTGCCCCTCCGACAGTGCAGCGCTCCCTCAGTACGGCCCCTCCGACAGTGCGGCACTCCCTCAGTACTGCCCCTCCGACAGTGGAGAACTCCCTCAGTACGGCCCCTCCGACAGTGCAGCACTCCCTCAGTACTGCCCCTCCGACAGTGCAGTGCTCCCTCAGTACTGCCCCTCCGACAGTGCAGTGCTCCCTCAGTACTGCCCCTCCGACAGTGCAGCGCTCCCCCAGTGTCAGCCTGGATTATGAGCTCGAGTCTCTGGAGTGGGGCTCCAACTCACAACCTTCTGACTCGGAGGTGAGTGTGCTGCCTACTGAGCCAAGCTGATGCTTAAACATGTATTCTGGTAAATAAAACCAAGAGCATGTTTGCTCTGTGGAGTTTACAAGTCGGTGAAACCTTTTCAGATTTCCTTTCTGCTTCTCTCGGCGCTAATACTTGGTGCAGTTCTGTGGCTTTTCATGTGAACTAAAGCTAGCGAATATTAGCAGTATATTCCACTGCGAGGGGCATCACCGTGCAGCCCGATTCTATCCCATGAGCCTTACCTCTGTGGTAGCACCGAATCCTCACCCCACCTTCCCTCTCGGGTGGATGTAAAAGATCCCGTGGCACTATTTTGAAGAAGAGCAGGGGGTGGGGAAGTTCTCCCCGGTGTCCTGGGGCCAATATTCATCCCTCAACCAACATCATTAAAAACAGATTATCTGGTCATTATCACATTGCTGTTTGTGGGAGCTTGCTGTGTGCATATTGGATACCGCGTTTCCCACATTACAACAGTGACTACACTTCAAAATTACTTCATTGGCTGTAAAGCACCTTCGGACGTCCTGAGGATGTGAAAGGCGCTATATAAATGCAAGTACATAGAATCATAAAATGATACAGCGCACAGGGAGGCCATTCGGCCCATCGTGCCTGTGCCAGCTCTTTGAAAGAGCGATCCAATTAGTCCCACTCCCCCTGCTCTATCTCCATAGACCTGCCAATGTTTTCCCTTCGAGTTCTTGCCCTCTCCGAGCGATGAACCACTGGGCCAGAGTGTGCTGGGTTCCGATTAGTACTGTTCCATCAGCCCCATTGTCCAGTTGGCTTCCGCCCATTGAGTGCAACCAAGGTGTTGTTTAACCTCGAACAGCCTGTTTTGTGACTCACGCCAGCGAAGTTTCCTAGGCTGGTAGTCTTTGGGGCTCAACACAAAAGTGGATTCCTTACTCGCTCTCTACCCCTTAACAAAGGGAAGGGAGCGAGGAGGCGGTGACATGATTGGAATGGTGAATTGGTGTCTTGGTCCTAGATGAAGAGAATGGGCTTCTCGAGCAGCACTCCCGTGGCCCCTGCCAAGACTCGCCTCGGCCTGGACGCCGCCCTGGCAGATCTGATGGACGACATCTCCCCACTAATCCCCAGTTTTACTCCAGCTGTAAGTAAAGATTTCCCATGGAGGGATTGGGATCTGTAATGGGATTTCCCCACGGCAATGTGCAGTCAGAATCGATTCTCCCTCATTCAGCTTGTGTGTCCCACACTTCCTTGTATACTACTGATTCCGTTACTGATTTCCCCTTTTCCCACCAACCTTTGGATAATTTCCCCTCTCATTTCGAAAGGTTCTAGTGAGAAGGTTAAGGGGCCTGACTGAGGTGTAGAAAATATTAAATGGTATGGATAAGGTAAACCCAAAATATTACTTTCAGGACAGCAGGATCAGATAGGAACAGGAGGAGGCCATTCAGCTCCTCGAGCCTCTTCCTCCATTCAATTACATCATGGCTGATCTGTATCTTAACTCCATTTACCCGCCTTTGCTCCATATCCCTTGTTACCCAACAAAAATCTGTCAACCTCAGTCTTGAAAGCTTCAATTGACCCCCAGCATCCACAGCCTTTTGGGGGAGAGAGTTCTAGATTTCCACCACCCTTTGTGTGAAGAAGGCTGAGGGTTGACCCAATAGAGCTCTTTAAAATTTATGAACGGTTTTGAGAGAGTGGATAGAGAAAGAATGTTTCCACTTGTGGGGAAGAGCGTAACTAGAGGCCATCAATATAAGATAGTCACCAAGAAATCCAATAGGGAATTCAGAAGAAACTTCTTTACCCAGATCAACGATCTCGACTTGAATATAGGGGGTATAATTAAGAAGTTTGCAGATGATACTAAAATCGGCTGTGTGGTTGATACTGAAGTAGGAAGCTGCAGACTGCAGGAAGATATCAATAAATTGGTCAGGTGGGCAGAACAGTGGCAAATGGAATTCAATCCGGAGAAGTATGAGGTAATGCATTTGGGGAGGGCTAACAAGGAAAGGGAATACACATTAAATGGTAAGACACTGAGTAGTGTAGAGGAACAAAGGGACCTTGGAGTGCATGTCCACAGATCACTGAAGGTAGCAGGCCAGGTAGATAAGGTGGTTAAGAAGGCATACGGAATGCTTGCCTTTATTAGCCGTGGCATAGAATACAAGATTGAGAGGTCGCACAACACCAGGTTATAGTCCAACAGTTTTATTTGAAATCACAAGCTTTCGGAGCTATCGATTGCTCCTTCCTCAGGTGAAGTAAATTAGATACAGAATCGCCAAAGCATATATAGATAGAGAACAAAGCATGTGTACCTTACAATTGCAGACGACTAAATTAAATCATCCTGACTATCTGCCGAGGTGTGATAAAGTTAATCAAGTCAGCCAGGAAGGTACCACATCAAAGACATAGCAAGATACAACTGAGACAATGAGGTGTAGTCGCAGGGGTTCTAACGTGTCAAAAGCTGCTGTCTGTATGTAAAACGAAAAGCTTTAAAATTTTTACTTTTTTACTGGGAAAATTTTTACTTTATAGAATACAAGAGCAGGGGGGGTTATGCTTCAACTGTATAAAACACTAGTTAGGCCTCAGCTAGAGTACTGCGTGCAGTTCTGGTCACCACATTACAGGAAGGATGTGATTGCACTAGAGAGGATACAGAGGAGATTTACAAGGATGTTGCCGGGAGTAGAGAATCTTAGCTATGAGGAAAGACTGGATAAGCTGGGTTTGTTTTCCTTGGAACAGAGGAGGCTGAGGGGAGACCTTATTGAGGTGTATAAAATTATGAGGGGCCTAGATAAAGTGGATAGAAAGGACCTATTTCCCTTAGCAGAGGGGTCAAAAACCAGGGGACACAGATTTAAAGTAATTGGTGGGAGGATTTGAGGGGAAATTTCTTCACCCAGAGGGTTGTGGGGGTCTGGAACTCACTGCCTGAAAGGGTGGTAGAGGCAGGAACCCTAACCACATTTAAAAAGTACTTGAATGTGCACTTGGGATGCTCTAACCTGCAGGGCTATGGACCAAGAGCTGGGAAGTGGGATTAGGCTGGATAGCTATTTGTTGGCCGGCGCGGATACAATGGGCCGAAATGGCCTCGTTCCGTGCTGTAACTTTCTATGATTCTATGAGAATGTGGAACTCGCTACCACAGGGAGTAGTTGAAGCGAATAGTATAGATGCATTTAAGGGGAGGCTGGACAAGCATATGAGGGAGAAGGGAATAGAGGGTTCTGCTGATAGATTTAGATGAGGAAAGACAGGAGGAGGCTCGAGTGGAGCATGAACACCAGCATGGACTGGTTGGGCCGAATGGCCTGTTTCTGTGCCGTATTTAAACTAGTATGGCAGGGGGCTAGAAACCTATGTAGTGAAATAGAGGAAAGTGAAAGGCAGACAGAAATAAATGGTAAAAGGGTGAGGAACAAAAAACAAAGGGCCAAACTAATTCATAAAAAATGTGAGCATAAAAAAAGCCTGAGGGTTTTATACCTTAATGCGAGAAGCATTAGGAACAAGATAGATGAATTAGCTGTGGAAATAGAGGTTAATAATTATGATCTAATTGGGATTACGGAAACATGGTTGCAGGGTGAGCAGGGCTGGGAGCTTAACATACAGGGGTATTCAGTATTTAGGAAGGATCGACAAAAAAGAAAGGGAGGAGGGGTAGCATTGCTGGTAAAAGAGGGGATAAATGCAATTGAAAGGAAGGATATTAACTCAGTTAATACAGAATCTATATGGGTGGAGCTAAGAAATAGCATGGGGCGAAAAATATTAATAGGAGTGGTATATAGGCCTCCAAATAGTAAAATAGAGGTTGGGGAGGGCATCACGAGGGAAATTAGAGAAGCGTGCAATAAGAGCACAGCTGTCATCATAGGTGACTTTAACTTACATATAGATTGGACTAGCCTAATCAGTAAAAATAATGAGGAGGAGGAATTCCTTGAGTGTTTAAGGGATGGTTATCTGGATCAATATGTCGAGGAACCAACTCGGGAACAGGCTATATTGGACTGGGTACTGTGCAATGAGAAGGGACTAATTAGTAATCTTGTTGTACGGGGACCCTTGGGTCAGAGCGATCATAACATGATCGATTTCTCACTCGAAATGGAGAGCGAAGAAATTGACTCAGAGACTAAGGTCCTGAATTTAAACAAAGGGAATTATGATGCCATTAGACGGGAACTGAGTAGGTATGATTGGACAACGTTCCTGGGAGGACTGGAGGTAGATAAACAATGGCAAGCATTTAAAGATAGAATGACAAAATTGCAAAAATTGTTTATACCAATCTGGCATAAAAGGAAATCTAAAAAGGTGACTCAACCGTGGATAACAGGGGAAATTAGAGACAGCATAAAATCCAAAGATAGGGCGTATAAAATAGCCAAAAAAAGCGCCAGAGCGGAAGATTGGGAACAGTTTAAGATAGAGCAAAGAAGGACAAAGGGCTTAATCAAGAGGGGCAAAATAGCTTACGAAAGCAAGCTGGCGGAAAATATAAAAACTAACTCCAAAAGCTTTTATAAGTACATCAAGAGGAAAAGACTGGTGAAAACCAAAGTTGGTCCATTGCAGTCAGATACGGGGGAATATATAACGGGAAATAAGGAAATGGCAGACCAACTAAATGCATACTTTGGGTCAGTCTTTACGAAGGAAGACACAAAAAACCTCCCTGGGATATCGGGAAAAATAGGGACATTGGCAAAGGAGGAACTGACGCAAATCAATATCTCTAAGGATATGGTGTTAAGGAAGCTAAAGGGATTGAAGGCGGACAAATCCCCAGGGCCTGATAACATGCATCCTAGGGTACTGAAGGAGGTGGCCCTAGAGATAGCGGATGCACTAAGTATGATTTTTCAGAATTCATTAGACTCGGGAACAGTGCCCATGGATTGGAGGGTAGCTAACGTTACCCCACTATTCAAAAAGGGGGGTAGGGAAAAAGCAGGTAATTACAGACCTGTAAGCCTTACATCAGTTGTGGGCAAAATGCTGGAGTCCATCATTAAGGATGAAATAGCGGAGCACTTAGCAAATGGGGACAGGATAGGACAGAGTCAACATGGATTTACAAAGGGTAAATCGTGCTTGACTAATCTATTGGAATTTTTTGAGGGAGTAACTGGTAAAATAGATGGGGGAGAGCCAGTAGATGTGGTGTACCTGGACTTCCAAAAGGCCTTCGACAAGGTCCCACATAAAAGATTAGCATGGAAAATTGAAGCTCATGGGATAAAGGGGAAAGTATTGACGTGGATAGAGAACTGGCTGTCAGATAGAAAACAGAGAGTTGGAATAAACGGCTCATTTTCTGAATGGCAGGCAGTAACAAGTGGGGTACCGCAGGGATCTGTCCTGGGTCCCCAGCTGTTCACAATTTACATTAATGACCTGGATCAGGGAGTCGGATGCAGCATTTCCAAATTTGCAGACGACACTAAACTAGGAGGGGGGGGTGGGCTCAGAGGAGGAGACCAGGAAGCTCCAGAGCGATTTGGACAGACTGGGTGATTGGGCGGATAAATGGCAGATGCACTATAATGTGGACAAGTGCGAAGTTATCCACCTTGGGTGCAGGAACGGGAGGGCAAATTATTATTTAAATGGCAATAAATTGGGAGAGGGGGAAGTACAGAGAGACCTGGGTGTTCTTGTACACCAGTCACTGAAGGCGAGCATGCAGGTGCAACAGGCGGTCAAGAAGGCAAACAGTATGCTGGCCTTCATAGCAAAAGGGTTGGAATACAGGAACAGGGATACCTTGCTGCAGCTGTACAGGGCACTGGTGAGACCACACCTCGAGTACTGTGTACAGTTTTGGTCGCCTCATCTGAGGAAAGATGTTCTTGCCATGGAGGGGGTGCAGCGGCGATTCACCAGGCTGATACCAGGAATGGCGGGATTGACCTATGAGGAGAGACTATGTAGTTTAGGGATGTACACACTGGAGTTTAGAAGATTGAGAGGGGACCTCATAGAACTGTATAAAATTCTGACAGGTCTAGACAGACTAGATGCAGAAGGAATGTTTCCCTTGGCGGGTGAGAACAGAACTAGAGGACATAATTTAAGGATAAGGGCTAAACCATTTAGGACAGAAATGAGGGGGAATTTCTTCACTCAGGGTGGTGAACCTGTGGAACTCATTGCCACAGAGGGCAGTGTACGCCAGCTCATTAAATATATTTAAGAGGGAATTAGATATATTTCTTCAGGCAAAAGGGGTTAAGGGTTACGGAGAGAAGGCGGGGACGGGATACTGAATTGGAGGATCAGCCATGATCTCATTAAATGGCGGAGCAGGCTCGAAGGGCCGGATGGCCTACTCCTGCTCCTATCTTCTATGTATCTATGTATATCCTGTGTAAGTGCTTCCTGACATCACCCCTGAATGGCCTG
>JASTWF010002506.1:0-24508 GCA_030390025.1 Squalus acanthias | reverse complement strand
TGCTGTACCTGCCCTGGGAGTGTTTGATGGGACAGTGTAGAGGAGCTTTACTCTGTATCTAACCCGTGCTGTACCTGCCCTGGGAGTGTTTGATGACAGTGTAGAGGGAGCTTTACTCGTATCTAACCCGTGCTGTCCTGCCCTGGGAGTGTTTGATGGGACAGTGTAGAGGGGTGCTTTACTCTGATCTAACCCGTGCTGTACCTGCCCTGGGAGTGTTTGATGGACAGTGTAGAGGGAGCTTTACTCTGTATCTAACCCGTGCTGTACCTGCCCTGGGAGTTTTGATGGGACAGTGTAGAGGGAGCTTTACTCTGTATCTAACCGATGCTGTACCTGCCCTGGGAGTGTTTGATGGACAGTGTAGAGGGAGCTTTACTCTGCATCTAACCCTGCTGTCCTGCCTGGGAGTGTTTGATGGGACAGTGTAGAGGGAGCTTTACTCTGTATCTAACCCTGCTGTACCTGCCCTGGGAGTGTTTGATGGACAGTGTAGATGGAGCTTTACTCTGTATCTAACCCGTGCTGTACTGCCCTGGAAGTGTTTGATGGCACAGTGTAGAGGGAGCTTTACTCTGTATCTAACCCGTGCTGTACCTGCCCTGGAGTGTTTGATGGACAGTGTAGAGGGAGCTTTACTCTGTATCTAACCCGTGCTGTACCTGCCCTGGGAGTGTTTGATGGGACAGTGTAGAGGAGCTTTACTCTGTATCTAACCCGTGCTGTACCTGCCCTGGAGTGTTTGAGGACAGGTGTAGAGCGAGCTTTACTCTGTATCTAACCCTTGCTGTAACCTGCCCTGGGAGTGTTTGTGGGACAAGTGTAGAGGGAGCTTTACTCTGTATCTAACCGTACTGCAACTGCCCTGGAGTGTTTGATGGGACAGTGTAGAGGGACTTTACTCTGTATCTAACCCGTGCTGAACAATGCCCTGGGAGTGTTTGATGGGACAGTGTAGAGGGAGCTTTAACTCTTATCTAACCGTGCTGTACCTGTGCCCTGGGAGTGTTTGATGGACAGTGTAGAGGGAGCTTACTCTGTATCTAACCCGTGCTGTACCTGCCCTGGGAGTGTTTGATGGGACAGTGCAGAGGGAGCTTTACTCTGTATCTAACCAGTGCTGTACCTGCCCTGGAGTGTTTGATGGGACAGTGTAGAGGGAGCTTTACTCTGTATCTAACCCAGTGCTGTACCTGCCCTGGGAGTGTTTGATGGGACAGTGTAGAGGGAGCTTTACTCTGTATCTAACCGTGCTGTACCTGCCTGGGTGTGTTTGATGGGACAGTGTAGAGGGAGCTTACTCTGTATCTAACCCTGTGCTGTACCTGCCCTGGGGAGTGTTTGATGGGACAGTGTAGAGGGAGCTTTACTCTGTATCTAACCCGTGCTGTACCTGCCCCTGGGAGTGTTTGATGGGGACAGTGTAGAGGGAAGCTTTATCTGTATCTAACCCGTGCGTACCTGCCCTGGAGTGTTTGATGGGACAGTGTAGAGGGAGCTTTACTCTGTATCTAACCCGTGCTGTACCTGCCCTGGGAGTGCTTGATGGGACAGTGTAGAGGGAGCTTTAGCTCGTTACTAACCCGTGCTGCTCCTGACCTGGGAGTGCGTATTGACGGGACAGTGTAGAGGGAGCGTTCCGTCTGTTATCTAACCCGTGCTGTACCTGCCCTGGGAGGTGTTTGATTGGGCAGTGCAGAGGGAGCTTTACTCTGTATCTAATCCAGTGCTCTCCTGCTCTGGGAGTGTTTGATGGGGACAGTGTAGAGGGAGCTTACTCTGTATCTAACCGTGCTGCACTGCCCTGGGATGTCTGATGGGACAGTGTAGAGGGAGCTTTAATCTGTCTCCAACCCGTGCTGTACCTGCACTAGGAGTGTTTGATGGGACAGTGTAGAGGGAGCTTTACACTGTATCTAACCCGTGCTGTACCTGCCCTGGGAGTGTTTGATTGGACAGTGTAGAGGGAGCTTTACTCTGTATCTAACCCGTGCTGTACCTGCCCTGGAGGGTTTTGATGGGACAGTGTTGAGGGAGCTTTACTCTGTATCTAACCCGTGCTGTACCTGCCCAGGGAGTGTTCGACGGGTCAGTGTAGAGGGAGCTTTACTCTGTATCTAACCGTGCTGTACCTGCCCTGGAGTGTTTGATAGGGACAGTGTAGAGGGAGCTTACTCTGGATCTAACCCTGAGCTGTACCTGCCCAGGAGTGTTGATGGGACCAGTGTCAGAGGGAGCTTTACTCTGTATCTAACCCGTGCTGTACCTGCCCTGGGAGTGTTTGATGGGACAGTGTAGAGGGAGCTTTACTCTGTATCTAACCCATGCTGTACCTGCCCTGGGAGTGTTTGATGGGGAACAGTGTAGAGGGAGCTTACTCTTATCTAACCTGTGCTGTACCTGCCCTGGGAGTGTTTGATTGGGACAGTTGTAGTTGGAGCTTACTCTGTATCTGAACCCGTGCTGTAACCTGCTCTGGGAGTGTTTGATGGGACAGTGTAGAGGGAGCTTTACTCTGTATCTAACCCGTGCTGTACCTGCCCTGGGAGTGTTTGATGGGACAGTGTAGAGGGAGCTTTACTCTGTATCTAACCCGTGCTGTACCTGCCCTGGGAGTGTTTGATGGACAGTGTAGAGGGAGCTTTACTCTGTAATCTAACCGTGCTGTACCTTCCCTGGAGTGTTTGAATGGGACAGTGTAGAGGGAGCTTTACTCTGTATCTAACCCGTGCTGTACCTGCCCTGGGAGTGTTTGATGGGACAGTGTAGAGGGAGCTTTACTCTGTATCTAACCCGTGCTGTACCTGCCCTGGGAGTGTTTGATGGGACAGTGTAGAGGAGCCTTACTCTGTATCTAACCCTTGCTGTACCTGCCCTGGGAGTGTTTGATGGACAGTGTAGAGGAGCTTTACTCTGTATCTAACCTTGCTGTACCTTGCCCTGGGAGTGTTTGATGGGACAGTGTAGAGGGAGCTTTACTCTGTATCTAACCCGTGCTGTACCTGCCCTGGGAGTGTTTGATGGGACAGTGTAGAGGGAGCTTTACTCTGTATCTAACCCGTGCTGTACCTGCCCTGGGAGTGTTTGATGGGACAGTGTAGAGGGAGCTTTACTCTGTATCTAACCCGTGCTGTACCTGCCTGGAGTGTGGGACAGTGTAGAGAGCTTTACTCTGTATCTAACCCGTGCTGTACCTGCCCTGGGAGTGTTTGATGGGACAGTGTAGAGGGAGCTTTACTCTGTATCTAACCCGTGCTGTACCTGCCCTGGGAGTGTTTGATGGGACAGTATAGAGGGAGCTTTACTCTGTATCTAACCGTGCTGTACCTGCCCTGGGAGTGTTTGATGGGACAGTGTAGAGGGAGCTTTACTCTGTATCTAACCCGTGCTGTACCTGCCCTGGGAGTGTTTGATGGGACAGTGTAGAGGGAGCTTTACTCTGTATCTAACCCGTGCTGTACCTGCCCTGGGAGTGTTTGATGGGACAGTGTAGAGGGAGCTTTACTCTGTATCTAACCCGTGCTGTACCTGCCCTGGGAGTGTTTGATGGGACAGTGTAGAGGAGCTTTACTCTGTATCTAACCCTGCTGTACCTGCCCTGGGAGTGTTTGATGGACAGTGTAGAGGGAGCTTTACTCTGTATCTAACCCGTGCTGTACCTGCCCTGGGAGTGTTTGATGGGACAGTGTAGAGGGAGCTTTACTCTGTATCTAACCCGTGCTGTACCTGCCCTGGGAGTGTTTGATGGGACAGTGTAGAGGGAGCTTTACTCTGTATCTAACCCGTGCTGTACCTGCCCTGGGAGTGTTTGATGGGACAGTGTAGAGGGAGCTTTACTCTGTATCTAACCCGTGCTGTACCTGCCTGGGAGTGTTTGATGGGACAGTGTAGAGGGAGCTTTACTCTGTATCTAACCCGTGCTGTACCTGCCCTGGGAGTGTTTGATGGGACAGTGTAGAGGGAGCTTTACTCTGTATCTAACCCGTGCTGTACCTGCCCTGGGAGTGTTTGATGGGACAGTGTAGAGGGAGCTTTACTCTGTATCTAACCCTTGCTGTACCTGCCCTGGGAGTGTTTGATGGGACAGTGTAGAGGAGCTTTACT
Organism: Squalus acanthias; assembly: GCA_030390025.1. NCBI lineage: Eukaryota > Metazoa > Chordata > Chondrichthyes > Squaliformes > Squalidae > Squalus > Squalus acanthias. The sequence goes on along the minus strand of JASTWF010002506.1, from coordinate 20,404 downwards.
CTGTATCTAACCCAGTGCTGTACCTGCCCTGGGATGTGTTTGATGGACAGTGTAGAGGGAGCTTTACTCTGCATCTAACCCGTGCTGTACCTGCCCTGGGAGTGTTTGATGGGACAGTGTAGAGGGAGCTTTACTCTGTATCTAACCGTGCTGTACCTGCCCTGGGAGTGTTTGATGGGACAGTGTAGAGGGAGCTTTACTCTGTATCTAACCCTTGCTGTACCTGCCCTGGGGAGTGTTTGATGGGACAGTGTAGAGGGAGCTTTACTCTGTATCTAACCCGTGCTGTACCTGCCTGGGAGTGTTTTGATGGGACAGTGCAGAGGGAGCTTTACTCTGTTTCTAACCTTGCTGTACCTGCCCCTGGGAGTGTTTGATGGGACAGTGTAGAGGGAGCTTTACTCTGCTATCTAACCCGTGCTGTACCTGCCCTGGGAGTGTTTGATGGGACAGTGTAGAGGGAGCTTTACTCTGTATCTAACCCGTGCTGTACCTGCCCTGGGAGTGTTTGATGGGACAGTGTAGAGGGAGCTTTACTCTGTATCTAACCCGTGCTGTACCTGCCCTGGGAGTGTTTGATGGGACAGTGTAGAGGGAGCTTTACTCTGTATCTAACCCGTGCTGTACCTGCCCTGGGAGTGTTTGATGGGACAGTGTAGAGGGAGCTTTACTCTGTATCTAACCCGTGCTGTACCTGCCCTGGGAGTGTTTGATGGGACAGTGTAGAGGGAGCTTTACTCTGTATCTAACCCGTGCTGTACCTGCCCTGGGAGTGTTTGATGGGACAGTGTAGAGGGAGCTTTACTCTGTATCTAACCCGTGCTGTACCTGCCCTGGGAGTGTTTGATGGGACAGTGTAGAGGGAGCTTTACTCTGTATCTAACCCGTGCTGTACCTGCCCTGGGAGTGTTTGATGGGACAGTGTAGAGGGAGCTTTACTCTGTATCTAACCCGTGCTGTACCTGCCCTGGGAGTGTTTGATGGGACAGTGTAGAGGGAGCTTTACTCTGTATCTAACCCGTGCTGTACCTGCCCTGGGAGTGTTTGATGGGACAGTGTAGAGGGAGCTTTACTCTGTATCTAACCCGTGCTGTACCTGCCCTGGGAGTGTTTGATGGGACAGTGTAGAGGGAGCTTTACTCTGTATCTAACCCGTGCTGTACCTGCCCTGGGAGTGTTTGATGGGACAGTGTAGAGGGAGCTTTACTCTGTATCTAACCCGTGCTGTACCTGCCCTGGGAGTGTTTGATGGGACAGTGTAGAGGGAGCTTTACTCTGTATCTAACCCGTGCTGTACCTGCCCTGGGAGTGTTTGATGGGACAGTGTAGAGGGAGCTTTACTCTGTATCTAACCCGTGCTGTACCTGCCCTGGGAGTGTTTGATGGGACAGTGTAGACGGAGCTTTACTCTGTATCTAACCCGTGCTGTACCTGCCCTGGGAGTGTTTGAGGGGCCGGGGCGAGGGAGCTTTACTCTGTATCTAACCCTTGCTGTACCTGCCCTGGGGAGTGTTTGATGGGACAGTGTAGAGGGAGCTTTACTCTGTATCTAACCCAGTGCGTACCGGCCCTGGGAGTGTTTGATGGGACAGTGTAGAGGGAGCTTACTCTGTATCTAACCCGTGCTGTACCTGCCCTGGGAGTGTTTGATGGACAGTAGATGAGCTTTACTCTGTATCTAACCCGTGCTGTACCTGCCCTGGGAGTGGTTGATGGGACAGTGTCGAGGGAGCTTTACTCTGTACCTAACCCGTGCTGTACCTGCCCTGGAGTGTTTGATGGGGACAGTGTAGAGGGAGCTTTACTCTGTATCTAACCGTGCTGTCCTGCCCTGGAGTGTTTGGATGGTACTGTGAAGAGGGAGCTTTACTCTGTATCTAACCCGTGCTGTACCTGCCCTGGGAGTGTTTGATGGGACAGTGTAGAGGGAGCTTTACTCTGTATCTAACCCGTGCTGTACCTGCCCTGGGAGTGTTTGATGGGACAGTGTAGAGGGAGCTTTACTCTGTATCTAACCCGTGCTGTACCTGCCCTGGGAGTGTTTGATGGGACAGTGTAGAGGGAGCTTTACTCTGTATCTAACCCGTGCTGTACCTGCCCTGGGAGTGTTTGATGGGACAGTGTAGAGGGAGCTTTACTCTGTATCTAACCCGTGCTGTACCTGCCCTGGGAGTGTTTGATGGGACAGTGTAGAGGGAGCTTTACTCTGTATCTAACCCGTGCTGTACCTGCCCTGGGAGTGTTTGATGGGACAGTGTAGAGGGAGCTTTACTCTGTATCTAACCCGTGCTGTACCTGCCCTGGGAGTGTTTGATGGGACAGTGTAGAGGGAGCTTTACTCTGTATCTAACCCGTGCTGTACCTGCCCTGGGAGTGTTTGATGGGACAGTGTAGAGGGAGCTTTACTCTGTATCTAACCCGTGCTGTACCTGCCCTGGGAGTGTTTGATGGGACAGTGTAGAGGGAGCTTTACTCTGTATCTAACCCGTGCTGTACCTGCCCTGGGAGTGTTTGATGGGACAGTGTAGAGGGAGCTTTACTCTGTATCTAACCCGTGCTGTACCTGCCCTGGGAGTGTTTGATGGGACAGTGTAGAGGGAGCTTTACTCTGTATCTAACCCGTGCTGTACCTGCCCTGGGAGTGTTTGATGGGACAGTGTAGAGGGAGCTTTACTCTGTATCTAACCCGTGCTGTACCTGCCCTGGGAGTGTTTGATGGGACAGTGTAGAGGGAGCTTTACTCTGTATCTAACCCGTGCTGTACCTGCCCTGGGAGTGTTTGATGGGACAGTGTAGAGGGAGCTTTACTCTGTATCTAACCCGTGCTGTACCTGCCCTGGGAGTGTTTGATGGGACAGTGTAGAGGGAGCTTTACTCTGTATCTAACCCGTGCTGTACCTGCCCTGGGAGTGTTTGATGGGACAGTGTAGAGGGAGCTTTACTCTGTATCTAACCCGTGCTGTACCTGCCCTGGGAGTGTTTGATGGGACAGTGTAGAGGGAGCTTTACTCTGTATCTAACCCGTGCTGTACCTGCCCTGGGAGTGTTTGATGGGACAGTGTAGAGGGAGCTTTACTCTGTATCTAACCCGTGCTGTACCTGCCCTGGGAGTGTTTGATGGGACAGTGTAGAGGGAGCTTTACTCTGTATCTAACCCGTGCTGTACCTGCCCTGGGAGTGTTTGATGGGACAGTGTAGAGGGAGCTTTACTCTGTATCTAACCCGTGCTGTACCTGCCCTGGGAGTGTTTGATGGGACAGTGTAGAGGGAGCTTTACTCTGTATCTAACCCGTGCTGTACCTGCCCTGGGAGTGTTTGATGGGACAGTGTAGAGGGAGCTTTACTCTGTATCTAACCCATGCTGTACCTGCCCTGGGAGTGTTTGATGGGACAGTGTAGAGGGAGCTTTACTCTGTTTCTAACCTGTGCTGTACGTGCCCTGGAGTGTTTGATGGGGACAGTGCAGAAAGAGCATTTCTCTGTCTCTAACCCGTGCTGTACCTGCCCTAGGACTGTTTGATGGGACAGTGTAGAGGGAGCTTTACTCTGTATCTAACCCGTGCTGTACCTGCCCTGGGAGTGTTTGATGGGACAGTGTAGAGGGAGCTTTACTCTGTATCTAACCCGTGCTGTACCTGCCCTGGGAGTGTTTGATGGGACAGTGTAGAGGGAGCTTTACTCTGTATCTAACCCGTGCTGTACCTGCCCTGGGAGTGTTTGATGGGACAGTGTAGAGGGAGCTTTACTCTGTATCTAACCCGTGCTGTACCTGCCCTGGGAGTGTTTGATGGGACAGTGTAGAGGGAGCTTTACTCTGTATCTAACCCGTGCTGTACCTGCCCTGGGAGTGTTTGATGGGACAGTGTAGAGGGAGCTTTACTCTGTATCTAACCCGTGCTGTACCTGCCCTGGGAGTGTTTGATGGGACAGTGTAGAGGGAGCTTTACTCTGTATCTAACCCGTGCTGTACCTGCCCTGGGAGTGTTTGATGGGACAGTGTAGAGGGAGCTTTACTCTGTATCTAACCCGTGCTGTACCTGCCCTGGGAGTGTTTGATGGGACAGTGTAGAGGGAGCTTTACTCTGTATCTAACCCGTGCTGTACCTGCCCTGGGAGTGTTTGATGGGACAGTGTAGAGGGAGCTTTACTCTGTATCTAACCCGTGCTGTACCTGCCCTGGGAGTGTTTGATGGGACAGTGTAGAGGGAGCTTTACTCTGTATCTAACCCGTGCTGTACCTGCCCTGGGAGTGTTTGATGGGACAGTGTAGAGGGAGCTTTACTCTGTATCTAACCCGTGCTGTACCTGCCCTGGGAGTGTTTGATGGGACAGTGTAGAGGGAGCTTTACTCTGTATCTAACCCGTGCTGTACCTGCCCTGGGAGTGTTTGATGGGACAGTGTAGAGGGAGCTTTACTCTGTATCTAACCCGTGCTGTACCTGCCCTGGGAGTGTTTGATGGGACAGTGTAGAGGGAGCTTTACTCTGTATCTAACCCGTGCTGTACCTGCCCTGGGAGTGTTTGATGGGACAGTGTAGAGGGAGCTTTACTCTGTATCTAACCCGTGCTGTACCTGCCCTGGGAGTGTTTGATGGGACAGTGTAGAGGGAGCTTTACTCTGTATCTAACCCGTGCTGTACCTGCCCTGGGAGTGTTTGATGGGACAGTGTAGAGGGAGCTTTACTCTGTATCTAACCCGTGCTGTACCTGCCCTGGGAGTGTTTGATGGGACAGTGTAGAGGGAGCTTTACTCTGTATCTAACCCGTGCTGTACCTGCCCTGGGAGTGTTTGATGGGACAGTGTAGAGGGAGCTTTACTCTGTATCTAACCCGTGCTGTACCTGCCCTGGGAGTGTTTGATGGGACAGTGTAGAGGGAGCTTTACTCTGTATCTAACCCGTGCTGTACCTGCCCTGGGAGTGTTTGATGGGACAGTGTAGAGGGAGCTTTACTCTGTATCTAACCCGTGCTGTACCTGCCCTGGGAGTGTTTGATGGGACAGTGTAGAGGGAGCTTTACTCTGTATCTAACCCGTGCTGTACCTGCCCTGGGAGTGTTTGATGGGACAGTGTAGAGGGAGCTTTACTCTGTATCTAACCCGTGCTGTACCTGCCCTGGGAGTGTTTGATGGGACAGTGTAGAGGGAGCTTTACTCTGTATCTAACCCGTGCTGTACCTGCCCTGGGAGTGTTTGATGGGACAGTGTAGAGGGAGCTTTACTCTGTATCTAACCCGTGCTGTACCTGCCCTGGGAGTGTTTGATGGGACAGTGTAGAGGGAGCTTTACTCTGTATCTAACCCGTGCTGTACCTGCCCTGGGAGTGTTTGATGGGACAGTGTAGAGGGAGCTTTACTCTGTATCTAACCCGTGCTGTACCTGCCCTGGGAGTGTTTGATGGGACAGTGTAGAGGGAGCTTTACTCTGTATCTAACCCGTGCTGTACCTGCCCTGGGAGTGTTTGATGGGACAGTGTAGAGGGAGCTTTACTCTGTATCTAACCCGTGCTGTACCTGCCCTGGGAGTGTTTGATGGGACAGTGTAGAGGGAGCTTTACTCTGTATCTAACCCGTGCTGTACCTGCCCTGGGAGTGTTTGATGGGACAGTGTAGAGGGAGCTTTACTCTGTATCTAACCCGTGCTGTACCTGCCCTGGGAGTGTTTGATGGGACAGTGTAGAGGGAGCTTTACTCTGTATCTAACCCGTGCTGTACCTGCCCTGGGAGTGTTTGATGGGACAGTGTAGAGGGAGCTTTACTCTGTATCTAACCCGTGCTGTACCTGCCCTGGGAGTGTTTGATGGGACAGTGTAGAGGGAGCTTTACTCTGTATCTAACCCGTGCTGTACCTGCCCTGGGAGTGTTTGATGGGACAGTGTAGAGGGAGCTTTACTCTGTATCTAACCCGTGCTGTACCTGCCCTGGGAGTGTTTGATGGGACAGTGTAGAGGGAGCTTTACTCTGTATCTAACCCGTGCTGTACCTGCCCTGGGAGTGTTTGATGGGACAGTGTAGAGGGAGCTTTACTCTGTATCTAACCCGTGCTGTACCTGCCCTGGGAGTGTTTGATGGGACAGTGTAGAGGGAGCTTTACTCTGTATCTAACCCGTGCTGTACCTGCCCTGGGAGTGTTTGATGGGACAGTGTAGAGGGAGCTTTACTCTGTATCTAACCCGTGCTGTACCTGCCCTGGGAGTGTTTGATGGGACAGTGTAGAGGGAGCTTTACTCTGTATCTAACCCGTGCTGTACCTGCCCTGGGAGTGTTTGATGGGACAGTGTAGAGGGAGCTTTACTCTGTATCTAACCCGTGCTGTACCTGCCCTGGGAGTGTTTGATGGGACAGTGTAGAGGGAGCTTTACTCTGTATCTAACCCGTGCTGTACCTGCCCTGGGAGTGTTTGATGGGACAGTGTAGAGGGAGCTTTACTCTGTATCTAACCCGTGCTGTACCTGCCCTGGGAGTGTTTGATGGGACAGTGTAGAGGGAGCTTTACTCTGTATCTAACCCGTGCTGTACCTGCCCTGGGAGTGTTTGATGGGACAGTGTAGAGGGAGCTTTACTCTGTATCTAACCCGTGCTGTACCTGCCCTGGGAGTGTTTGATGGGACAGTGTAGAGGGAGCTTTACTCTGTATCTAACCCGTGCTGTACCTGCCCTGGGAGTGTTTGATGGGACAGTGTAGAGGGAGCTTTACTCTGTATCTAACCCGTGCTGTACCTGCCCTGGGAGTGTTTGATGGGACAGTGTAGAGGGAGCTTTACTCTGTATCTAACCCGTGCTGTACCTGCCCTGGGAGTGTTTGATGGGACAGTGTAGAGGGAGCTTTACTCTGTATCTAACCCGTGCTGTACCTGCCCTGGGAGTGTTTGATGGGACAGTGTAGAGGGAGCTTTACTCTGTATCTAACCCGTGCTGTACCTGCCCTGGGAGTGTTTGATGGGACAGTGTAGAGGGAGCTTTACTCTGTATCTAACCCGTGCTGTACCTGCCCTGGGAGTGTTTGATGGGACAGTGTAGAGGGAGCTTTACTCTGTATCTAACCCGTGCTGTACCTGCCCTGGGAGTGTTTGATGGGACAGTGTAGAGGGAGCTTTACTCTGTATCTAACCCGTGCTGTACCTGCCCTGGGAGTGTTTGATGGGACAGTGTAGAGGGAGCTTTACTCTGTATCTAACCCGTGCTGTACCTGCCCTGGGAGTGTTTGATGGGACAGTGTAGAGGGAGCTTTACTCTGTATCTAACCCGTGCTGTACCTGCCCTGGGAGTGTTTGATGGGACAGTGTAGAGGGAGCTTTACTCTGTATCTAACCCGTGCTGTACCTGCCCTGGGAGTGTTTGATGGGACAGTGTAGAGGGAGCTTTACTCTGTATCTAACCCGTGCTGTACCTGCCCTGGGAGTGTTTGATGGGACAGTGTAGAGGGAGCTTTACTCTGTATCTAACCCGTGCTGTACCTGCCCTGGGAGTGTTTGATGGGACAGTGTAGAGGGAGCTTTACTCTGTATCTAACCCGTGCTGTACCTGCCCTGGGAGTGTTTGATGGGACAGTGTAGAGGGAGCTTTACTCTGTATCTAACCCGTGCTGTACCTGCCCTGGGAGTGTTTGATGGGACAGTGTAGAGGGAGCTTTACTCTGTATCTAACCCGTGCTGTACCTGCCCTGGGAGTGTTTGATGGGACAGTGTAGAGGGAGCTTTACTCTGTATCTAACCCGTGCTGTACCTGCCCTGGGAGTGTTTGATGGGACAGTGTAGAGGGAGCTTTACTCTGTATCTAACCCGTGCTGTACCTGCCCTGGGAGTGTTTGATGGGACAGTGTAGAGGGAGCTTTACTCTGTATCTAACCCGTGCTGTACCTGCCCTGGGAGTGTTTGATGGGACAGTGTAGAGGGAGCTTTACTCTGTATCTAACCCGTGCTGTACCTGCCCTGGGAGTGTTTGATGGGACAGTGTAGAGGGAGCTTTACTCTGTATCTAACCCGTGCTGTACCTGCCCTGGGAGTGTTTGATGGGACAGTGTAGAGGGAGCTTTACTCTGTATCTAACCCGTGCTGTACCTGCCCTGGGAGTGTTTGATGGGACAGTGTAGAGGGAGCTTTACTCTGTATCTAACCCGTGCTGTACCTGCCCTGGGAGTGTTTGATGGGACAGTGTAGAGGGAGCTTTACTCTGTATCTAACCCGTGCTGTACCTGCCCTGGGAGTGTTTGATGGGACAGTGTAGAGGGAGCTTTACTCTGTATCTAACCCGTGCTGTACCTGCCCTGGGAGTGTTTGATGGGACAGTGTAGAGGGAGCTTTACTCTGTATCTAACCCGTGCTGTACCTGCCCTGGGAGTGTTTGATGGGACAGTGTAGAGGGAGCTTTACTCTGTATCTAACCCGTGCTGTACCTGCCCTGGGAGTGTTTGATGGGACAGTGTAGAGGGAGCTTTACTCTGTATCTAACCCGTGCTGTACCTGCCCTGGGAGTGTTTGATGGGACAGTGTAGAGGGAGCTTTACTCTGTATCTAACCCGTGCTGTACCTGCCCTGGGAGTGTTTGATGGGACAGTGTAGAGGGAGCTTTACTCTGTATCTAACCCGTGCTGTACCTGCCCTGGGAGTGTTTGATGGGACAGTGTAGAGGGAGCTTTACTCTGTATCTAACCCGTGCTGTACCTGCCCTGGGAGTGTTTGATGGGACAGTGTAGAGGGAGCTTTACTCTGTATCTAACCCGTGCTGTACCTGCCCTGGGAGTGTTTGATGGGACAGTGTAGAGGGAGCTTTACTCTGTATCTAACCCGTGCTGTACCTGCCCTGGGAGTGTTTGATGGGACAGTGTAGAGGGAGCTTTACTCTGTATCTAACCCGTGCTGTACCTGCCCTGGGAGTGTTTGATGGGACAGTGTAGAGGGAGCTTTACTCTGTATCTAACCCGTGCTGTACCTGCCCTGGGAGTGTTTGATGGGACAGTGTAGAGGGAGCTTTACTCTGTATCTAACCCGTGCTGTACCTGCCCTGGGAGTGTTTGATGGGACAGTGTAGAGGGAGCTTTACTCTGTATCTAACCCGTGCTGTACCTGCCCTGGGAGTGTTTGATGGGACAGTGTAGAGGGAGCTTTACTCTGTATCTAACCCGTGCTGTACCTGCCCTGGGAGTGTTTGATGGGACAGTGTAGAGGGAGCTTTACTCTGTATCTAACCCGTGCTGTACCTGCCCTGGGAGTGTTTGATGGGACAGTGTAGAGGGAGCTTTACTCTGTATCTAACCCGTGCTGTACCTGCCCTGGGAGTGTTTGATGGGACAGTGTAGAGGGAGCTTTACTCTGTATCTAACCCGTGCTGTACCTGCCCTGGGAGTGTTTGATGGGACAGTGTAGAGGGAGCTTTACTCTGTATCTAACCCGTGCTGTACCTGCCCTGGGAGTGTTTGATGGGACAGTGTAGAGGGAGCTTTACTCTGTATCTAACCCGTGCTGTACCTGCCCTGGGAGTGTTTGATGGGACAGTGTAGAGGGAGCTTTACTCTGTATCTAACCCGTGCTGTACCTGCCCTGGGAGTGTTTGATGGGACAGTGTAGAGGGAGCTTTACTCTGTATCTAACCCGTGCTGTACCTGCCCTGGGAGTGTTTGATGGGACAGTGTAGAGGGAGCTTTACTCTGTATCTAACCCGTGCTGTACCTGCCCTGGGAGTGTTTGATGGGACAGTGTAGAGGGAGCTTTACTCTGTATCTAACCCGTGCTGTACCTGCCCTGGGAGTGTTTGATGGGACAGTGTAGAGGGAGCTTTACTCTGTATCTAACCCGTGCTGTACCTGCCCTGGGAGTGTTTGATGGGACAGTGTAGAGGGAGCTTTACTCTGTATCTAACCCGTGCTGTACCTGCCCTGGGAGTGTTTGATGGGACAGTGTAGAGGGAGCTTTACTCTGTATCTAACCCGTGCTGTACCTGCCCTGGGAGTGTTTGATGGGACAGTGTAGAGGGAGCTTTACTCTGTATCTAACCCGTGCTGTACCTGCCCTGGGAGTGTTTGATGGGACAGTGTAGAGGGAGCTTTACTCTGTATCTAACCCGTGCTGTACCTGCCCTGGGAGTGTTTGATGGGACAGTGTAGAGGGAGCTTTACTCTGTATCTAACCCGTGCTGTACCTGCCCTGGGAGTGTTTGATGGGACAGTGTAGAGGGAGCTTTACTCTGTATCTAACCCGTGCTGTACCTGCCCTGGGAGTGTTTGATGGGACAGTGTAGAGGGAGCTTTACTCTGTATCTAACCCGTGCTGTACCTGCCCTGGGAGTGTTTGATGGGACAGTGTAGAGGGAGCTTTACTCTGTATCTAACCCGTGCTGTACCTGCCCTGGGAGTGTTTGATGGGACAGTGTAGAGGGAGCTTTACTCTGTATCTAACCCGTGCTGTACCTGCCCTGGGAGTGTTTGATGGGACAGTGTAGAGGGAGCTTTACTCTGTATCTAACCCGTGCTGTACCTGCCCTGGGAGTGTTTGATGGGACAGTGTAGAGGGAGCTTTACTCTGTATCTAACCCGTGCTGTACCTGCCCTGGGAGTGTTTGATGGGACAGTGTAGAGGGAGCTTTACTCTGTATCTAACCCGTGCTGTACCTGCCCTGGGAGTGTTTGATGGGACAGTGTAGAGGGAGCTTTACTCTGTATCTAACCCGTGCTGTACCTGCCCTGGGAGTGTTTGATGGGACAGTGTAGAGGGAGCTTTACTCTGTATCTAACCCGTGCTGTACCTGCCCTGGGAGTGTTTGATGGGACAGTGTAGAGGGAGCTTTACTCTGTATCTAACCCGTGCTGTACCTGCCCTGGGAGTGTTTGATGGGACAGTGTAGAGGGAGCTTTACTCTGTATCTAACCCGTGCTGTACCTGCCCTGGGAGTGTTTGATGGGACAGTGTAGAGGGAGCTTTACTCTGTATCTAACCCGTGCTGTACCTGCCCTGGGAGTGTTTGATGGGACAGTGTAGAGGGAGCTTTACTCTGTATCTAACCCGTGCTGTACCTGCCCTGGGAGTGTTTGATGGGACAGTGTAGAGGGAGCTTTACTCTGTATCTAACCCGTGCTGTACCTGCCCTGGGAGTGTTTGATGGGACAGTGTAGAGGGAGCTTTACTCTGTATCTAACCCGTGCTGTACCTGCCCTGGGAGTGTTTGATGGGACAGTGTAGAGGGAGCTTTACTCTGTATCTAACCCGTGCTGTACCTGCCCTGGGAGTGTTTGATGGGACAGTGTAGAGGGAGCTTTACTCTGTATCTAACCCGTGCTGTACCTGCCCTGGGAGTGTTTGATGGGACAGTGTAGAGGGAGCTTTACTCTGTATCTAACCCGTGCTGTACCTGCCCTGGGAGTGTTTGATGGGACAGTGTAGAGGGAGCTTTACTCTGTATCTAACCCGTGCTGTACCTGCCCTGGGAGTGTTTGATGGGACAGTGTAGAGGGAGCTTTACTCTGTATCTAACCCGTGCTGTACCTGCCCTGGGAGTGTTTGATGGGACAGTGTAGAGGGAGCTTTACTCTGTATCTAACCCGTGCTGTACCTGCCCTGGGAGTGTTTGATGGGACAGTGTAGAGGGAGCTTTACTCTGTATCTAACCCGTGCTGTACCTGCCCTGGGAGTGTTTGATGGGACAGTGTAGAGGGAGCTTTACTCTGTATCTAACCCGTGCTGTACCTGCCCTGGGAGTGTTTGATGGGACAGTGTAGAGGGAGCTTTACTCTGTATCTAACCCGTGCTGTACCTGCCCTGGGAGTGTTTGATGGGACAGTGTAGAGGGAGCTTTACTCTGTATCTAACCCGTGCTGTACCTGCCCTGGGAGTGTTTGATGGGACAGTGTAGAGGGAGCTTTACTCTGTATCTAACCCGTGCTGTACCTGCCCTGGGAGTGTTTGATGGGACAGTGTAGAGGGAGCTTTACTCTGTATCTAACCCGTGCTGTACCTGCCCTGGGAGTGTTTGATGGGACAGTGTAGAGGGAGCTTTACTCTGTATCTAACCCGTGCTGTACCTGCCCTGGGAGTGTTTGATGGGACAGTGTAGAGGGAGCTTTACTCTGTATCTAACCCGTGCTGTACCTGCCCTGGGAGTGTTTGATGGGACAGTGTAGAGGGAGCTTTACTCTGTATCTAACCCGTGCTGTACCTGCCCTGGGAGTGTTTGATGGGACAGTGTAGAGGGAGCTTTACTCTGTATCTAACCCGTGCTGTACCTGCCCTGGGAGTGTTTGATGGGACAGTGTAGAGGGAGCTTTACTCTGTATCTAACCCGTGCTGTACCTGCCCTGGGAGTGTTTGATGGGACAGTGTAGAGGGAGCTTTACTCTGTATCTAACCCGTGCTGTACCTGCCCTGGGAGTGTTTGATGGGACAGTGTAGAGGGAGCTTTACTCTGTATCTAACCCGTGCTGTACCTGCCCTGGGAGTGTTTGATGGGACAGTGTAGAGGGAGCTTTACTCTGTATCTAACCCGTGCTGTACCTGCCCTGGGAGTGTTTGATGGGACAGTGTAGAGGGAGCTTTACTCTGTATCTAACCCGTGCTGTACCTGCCCTGGGAGTGTTTGATGGGACAGTGTAGAGGGAGCTTTACTCTGTATCTAACCCGTGCTGTACCTGCCCTGGGAGTGTTTGATGGGACAGTGTAGAGGGAGCTTTACTCTGTATCTAACCCGTGCTGTACCTGCCCTGGGAGTGTTTGATGGGACAGTGTAGAGGGAGCTTTACTCTGTATCTAACCCGTGCTGTACCTGCCCTGGGAGTGTTTGATGGGACAGTGTAGAGGGAGCTTTACTCTGTATCTAACCCGTGCTGTACCTGCCCTGGGAGTGTTTGATGGGACAGTGTAGAGGGAGCTTTACTCTGTATCTAACCCGTGCTGTACCTGCCCTGGGAGTGTTTGATGGGACAGTGTAGAGGGAGCTTTACTCTGTATCTAACCCGTGCTGTACCTGCCCTGGGAGTGTTTGATGGGACAGTGTAGAGGGAGCTTTACTCTGTATCTAACCCGTGCTGTACCTGCCCTGGGAGTGTTTGATGGGACAGTGTAGAGGGAGCTTTACTCTGTATCTAACCCGTGCTGTACCTGCCCTGGGAGTGTTTGATGGGACAGTGTAGAGGGAGCTTTACTCTGTATCTAACCCGTGCTGTACCTGCCCTGGGAGTGTTTGATGGGACAGTGTAGAGGGAGCTTTACTCTGTATCTAACCCGTGCTGTACCTGCCCTGGGAGTGTTTGATGGGACAGTGTAGAGGGAGCTTTACTCTGTATCTAACCCGTGCTGTACCTGCCCTGGGAGTGTTTGATGGGACAGTGTAGAGGGAGCTTTACTCTGTATCTAACCCGTGCTGTACCTGCCCTGGGAGTGTTTGATGGGACAGTGTAGAGGGAGCTTTACTCTGTATCTAACCCGTGCTGTACCTGCCCTGGGAGTGTTTGATGGGACAGTGTAGAGGGAGCTTTACTCTGTATCTAACCCGTGCTGTACCTGCCCTGGGAGTGTTTGATGGGACAGTGTAGAGGGAGCTTTACTCTGTATCTAACCCGTGCTGTACCTGCCCTGGGAGTGTTTGATGGGACAGTGTAGAGGGAGCTTTACTCTGTATCTAACCCGTGCTGTACCTGCCCTGGGAGTGTTTGATGGGACAGTGTAGAGGGAGCTTTACTCTGTATCTAACCCGTGCTGTACCTGCCCTGGGAGTGTTTGATGGGACAGTGTAGAGGGAGCTTTACTCTGTATCTAACCCGTGCTGTACCTGCCCTGGGAGTGTTTGATGGGACAGTGTAGAGGGAGCTTTACTCTGTATCTAACCCGTGCTGTACCTGCCCTGGGAGTGTTTGATGGGACAGTGTAGAGGGAGCTTTACTCTGTATCTAACCCGTGCTGTACCTGCCCTGGGAGTGTTTGATGGGACAGTGTAGAGGGAGCTTTACTCTGTATCTAACCCGTGCTGTACCTGCCCTGGGAGTGTTTGATGGGACAGTGTAGAGGGAGCTTTACTCTGTATCTAACCCGTGCTGTACCTGCCCTGGGAGTGTTTGATGGGACAGTGTAGAGGGAGCTTTACTCTGTATCTAACCCGTGCTGTACCTGCCCTGGGAGTGTTTGATGGGACAGTGTAGAGGGAGCTTTACTCTGTATCTAACCCGTGCTGTACCTGCCCTGGGAGTGTTTGATGGGACAGTGTAGAGGGAGCTTTACTCTGTATCTAACCCGTGCTGTACCTGCCCTGGGAGTGTTTGATGGGACAGTGTAGAGGGAGCTTTACTCTGTATCTAACCCGTGCTGTACCTGCCCTGGGAGTGTTTGATGGGACAGTGTAGAGGGAGCTTTACTCTGTATCTAACCCGTGCTGTACCTGCCCTGGGAGTGTTTGATGGGACAGTGTAGAGGGAGCTTTACTCTGTATCTAACCCGTGCTGTACCTGCCCTGGGAGTGTTTGATGGGACAGTGTAGAGGGAGCTTTACTCTGTATCTAACCCGTGCTGTACCTGCCCTGGGAGTGTTTGATGGGACAGTGTAGAGGGAGCTTTACTCTGTATCTAACCCGTGCTGTACCTGCCCTGGGAGTGTTTGATGGGACAGTGTAGAGGGAGCTTTACTCTGTATCTAACCCGTGCTGTACCTGCCCTGGGAGTGTTTGATGGGACAGTGTAGAGGGAGCTTTACTCTGTATCTAACCCGTGCTGTACCTGCCCTGGGAGTGTTTGATGGGACAGTGTAGAGGGAGCTTTACTCTGTATCTAACCCGTGCTGTACCTGCCCTGGGAGTGTTTGATGGGACAGTGTAGAGGGAGCTTTACTCTGTATCTAACCCGTGCTGTACCTGCCCTGGGAGTGTTTGATGGGACAGTGTAGAGGGAGCTTTACTCTGTATCTAACCCGTGCTGTACCTGCCCTGGGAGTGTTTGATGGGACAGTGTAGAGGGAGCTTTACTCTGTATCTAACCCGTGCTGTACCTGCCCTGGGAGTGTTTGATGGGACAGTGTAGAGGGAGCTTTACTCTGTATCTAACCCGTGCTGTACCTGCCCTGGGAGTGTTTGATGGGACAGTGTAGAGGGAGCTTTACTCTGTATCTAACCCGTGCTGTACCTGCCCTGGGAGTGTTTGATGGGACAGTGTAGAGGGAGCTTTACTCTGTATCTAACCCGTGCTGTACCTGCCCTGGGAGTGTTTGATGGGACAGTGTAGAGGGAGCTTTACTCTGTATCTAACCCGTGCTGTACCTGCCCTGGGAGTGTTTGATGGGACAGTGTAGAGGGAGCTTTACTCTGTATCTAACCCGTGCTGTACCTGCCCTGGGAGTGTTTGATGGGACAGTGTAGAGGGAGCTTTACTCTGTATCTAACCCGTGCTGTACCTGCCCTGGGAGTGTTTGATGGGACAGTGTAGAGGGAGCTTTACTCTGTATCTAACCCGTGCTGTACCTGCCCTGGGAGTGTTTGATGGGACAGTGTAGAGGGAGCTTTACTCTGTATCTAACCCGTGCTGTACCTGCCCTGGGAGTGTTTGATGGGACAGTGTAGAGGGAGCTTTACTCTGTATCTAACCCGTGCTGTACCTGCCCTGGGAGTGTTTGATGGGACAGTGTAGAGGGAGCTTTACTCTGTATCTAACCCGTGCTGTACCTGCCCTGGGAGTGTTTGATGGGACAGTGTAGAGGGAGCTTTACTCTGTATCTAACCCGTGCTGTACCTGCCCTGGGAGTGTTTGATGGGACAGTGTAGAGGGAGCTTTACTCTGTATCTAACCCGTGCTGTACCTGCCCTGGGAGTGTTTGATGGGACAGTGTAGAGGGAGCTTTACTCTGTATCTAACCCGTGCTGTACCTGCCCTGGGAGTGTTTGATGGGACAGTGTAGAGGGAGCTTTACTCTGTATCTAACCCGTGCTGTACCTGCCCTGGGAGTGTTTGATGGGACAGTGTAGAGGGAGCTTTACTCTGTATCTAACCCGTGCTGTACCTGCCCTGGGAGTGTTTGATGGGACAGTGTAGAGGGAGCTTTACTCTGTATCTAACCCGTGCTGTACCTGCCCTGGGAGTGTTTGATGGGACAGTGTAGAGGGAGCTTTACTCTGTATCTAACCCGTGCTGTACCTGCCCTGGGAGTGTTTGATGGGACAGTGTAGAGGGAGCTTTACTCTGTATCTAACCCGTGCTGTACCTGCCCTGGGAGTGTTTGATGGGACAGTGTAGAGGGAGCTTTACTCTGTATCTAACCCGTGCTGTACCTGCCCTGGGAGTGTTTGATGGGACAGTGTAGAGGGAGCTTTACTCTGTATCTAACCCGTGCTGTACCTGCCCTGGGAGTGTTTGATGGGACAGTGTAGAGGGAGCTTTACTCTGTATCTAACCCGTGCTGTACCTGCCCTGGGAGTGTTTGATGGGACAGTGTAGAGGGAGCTTTACTCTGTATCTAACCCGTGCTGTACCTGCCCTGGGAGTGTTTGATGGGACAGTGTAGAGGGAGCTTTACTCTGTATCTAACCCGTGCTGTACCTGCCCTGGGAGTGTTTGATGGGACAGTGTAGAGGGAGCTTTACTCTGTATCTAACCCGTGCTGTACCTGCCCTGGGAGTGTTTGATGGGACAGTGTAGAGGGAGCTTTACTCTGTATCTAACCCGTGCTGTACCTGCCCTGGGAGTGTTTGATGGGACAGTGTAGAGGGAGCTTTACTCTGTATCTAACCCGTGCTGTACCTGCCCTGGGAGTGTTTGATGGGACAGTGTAGAGGGAGCTTTACTCTGTATCTAACCCGTGCTGTACCTGCCCTGGGAGTGTTTGATGGGACAGTGTAGAGGGAGCTTTACTCTGTATCTAACCCGTGCTGTACCTGCCCTGGGAGTGTTTGATGGGACAGTGTAGAGGGAGCTTTACTCTGTATCTAACCCGTGCTGTACCTGCCCTGGGAGTGTTTGATGGGACAGTGTAGAGGGAGCTTTACTCTGTATCTAACCCGTGCTGTACCTGCCCTGGGAGTGTTTGATGGGACAGTGTAGAGGGAGCTTTACTCTGTATCTAACCCGTGCTGTACCTGCCCTGGGAGTGTTTGATGGGACAGTGTAGAGGGAGCTTTACTCTGTATCTAACCCGTGCTGTACCTGCCCTGGGAGTGTTTGATGGGACAGTGTAGAGGGAGCTTTACTCTGTATCTAACCCGTGCTGTACCTGCCCTGGGAGTGTTTGATGGGACAGTGTAGAGGGAGCTTTACTCTGTATCTAACCCGTGCTGTACCTGCCCTGGGAGTGTTTGATGGGACAGTGTAGAGGGAGCTTTACTCTGTATCTAACCCGTGCTGTACCTGCCCTGGGAGTGTTTGATGGGACAGTGTAGAGGGAGCTTTACTCTGTATCTAACCCGTGCTGTACCTGCCCTGGGAGTGTTTGATGGGACAGTGTAGAGGGAGCTTTACTCTGTATCTAACCCGTGCTGTACCTGCCCTGGGAGTGTTTGATGGGACAGTGTAGAGGGAGCTTTACTCTGTATCTAACCCGTGCTGTACCTGCCCTGGGAGTGTTTGATGGGACAGTGTAGAGGGAGCTTTACTCTGTATCTAACCCGTGCTGTACCTGCCCTGGGAGTGTTTGATGGGACAGTGTAGAGGGAGCTTTACTCTGTATCTAACCCGTGCTGTACCTGCCCTGGGAGTGTTTGATGGGACAGTGTAGAGGGAGCTTTACTCTGTATCTAACCCGTGCTGTACCTGCCCTGGGAGTGTTTGATGGGACAGTGTAGAGGGAGCTTTACTCTGTATCTAACCCGTGCTGTACCTGCCCTGGGAGTGTTTGATGGGACAGTGTAGAGGGAGCTTTACTCTGTATCTAACCCGTGCTGTACCTGCCCTGGGAGTGTTTGATGGGACAGTGTAGAGGGAGCTTTACTCTGTATCTAACCCGTGCTGTACCTGCCCTGGGAGTGTTTGATGGGACAGTGTAGAGGGAGCTTTACTCTGTATCTAACCCGTGCTGTACCTGCCCTGGGAGTGTTTGATGGGACAGTGTAGAGGGAGCTTTACTCTGTATCTAACCCGTGCTGTACCTGCCCTGGGAGTGTTTGATGGGACAGTGTAGAGGGAGCTTTACTCTGTATCTAACCCGTGCTGTACCTGCCCTGGGAGTGTTTGATGGGACAGTGTAGAGGGAGCTTTACTCTGTATCTAACCCGTGCTGTACCTGCCCTGGGAGTGTTTGATGGGACAGTGTAGAGGGAGCTTTACTCTGTATCTAACCCGTGCTGTACCTGCCCTGGGAGTGTTTGATGGGACAGTGTAGAGGGAGCTTTACTCTGTATCTAACCCGTGCTGTACCTGCCCTGGGAGTGTTTGATGGGACAGTGTAGAGGGAGCTTTACTCTGTATCTAACCCGTGCTGTACCTGCCCTGGGAGTGTTTGATGGGACAGTGTAGAGGGAGCTTTACTCTGTATCTAACCCGTGCTGTACCTGCCCTGGGAGTGTTTGATGGGACAGTGTAGAGGGAGCTTTACTCTGTATCTAACCCGTGCTGTACCTGCCCTGGGAGTGTTTGATGGGACAGTGTAGAGGGAGCTTTACTCTGTATCTAACCCGTGCTGTACCTGCCCTGGGAGTGTTTGATGGGACAGTGTAGAGGGAGCTTTACTCTGTATCTAACCCGTGCTGTACCTGCCCTGGGAGTGTTTGATGGGACAGTGTAGAGGGAGCTTTACTCTGTATCTAACCCGTGCTGTACCTGCCCTGGGAGTGTTTGATGGGACAGTGTAGAGGGAGCTTTACTCTGTATCTAACCCGTGCTGTACCTGCCCTGGGAGTGTTTGATGGGACAGTGTAGAGGGAGCTTTACTCTGTATCTAACCCGTGCTGTACCTGCCCTGGGAGTGTTTGATGGGACAGTGTAGAGGGAGCTTTACTCTGTATCTAACCCGTGCTGTACCTGCCCTGGGAGTGTTTGATGGGACAGTGTAGAGGGAGCTTTACTCTGTATCTAACCCGTGCTGTACCTGCCCTGGGAGTGTTTGATGGGACAGTGTAGAGGGAGCTTTACTCTGTATCTAACCCGTGCTGTACCTGCCCTGGGAGTGTTTGATGGGACAGTGTAGAGGGAGCTTTACTCTGTATCTAACCCGTGCTGTACCTGCCCTGGGAGTGTTTGATGGGACAGTGTAGAGGGAGCTTTACTCTGTATCTAACCCGTGCTGTACCTGCCCTGGGAGTGTTTGATGGGACAGTGTAGAGGGAGCTTTACTCTGTATCTAACCCGTGCTGTACCTGCCCTGGGAGTGTTTGATGGGACAGTGTAGAGGGAGCTTTACTCTGTATCTAACCCGTGCTGTACCTGCCCTGGGAGTGTTTGATGGGACAGTGTAGAGGGAGCTTTACTCTGTATCTAACCCGTGCTGTACCTGCCCTGGGAGTGTTTGATGGGACAGTGTAGAGGGAGCTTTACTCTGTATCTAACCCGTGCTGTACCTGCCCTGGGAGTGTTTGATGGGACAGTGTAGAGGGAGCTTTACTCTGTATCTAACCCGTGCTGTACCTGCCCTGGGAGTGTTTGATGGGACAGTGTAGAGGGAGCTTTACTCTGTATCTAACCCGTGCTGTACCTGCCCTGGGAGTGTTTGATGGGACAGTGTAGAGGGAGCTTTACTCTGTATCTAACCCGTGCTGTACCTGCCCTGGGAGTGTTTGATGGGACAGTGTAGAGGGAGCTTTACTCTGTATCTAACCCGTGCTGTACCTGCCCTGGGAGTGTTTGATGGGACAGTGTAGAGGGAGCTTTACTCTGTATCTAACCCGTGCTGTACCTGCCCTGGGAGTGTTTGATGGGACAGTGTAGAGGGAGCTTTACTCTGTATCTAACCCGTGCTGTACCTGCCCTGGGAGTGTTTGATGGGACAGTGTAGAGGGAGCTTTACTCTGTATCTAACCCGTGCTGTACCTGCCCTGGGAGTGTTTGATGGGACAGTGTAGAGGGAGCTTTACTCTGTATCTAACCCGTGCTGTACCTGCCCTGGGAGTGTTTGATGGGACAGTGTAGAGGGAGCTTTACTCTGTATCTAACCCGTGCTGTACCTGCCCTGGGAGTGTTTGATGGGACAGTGTAGAGGGAGCTTTACTCTGTATCTAACCCGTGCTGTACCTGCCCTGGGAGTGTTTGATGGGACAGTGTAGAGGGAGCTTTACTCTGTATCTAACCCGTGCTGTACCTGCCCTGGGAGTGTTTGATGGGACAGTGTAGAGGGAGCTTTACTCTGTATCTAACCCGTGCTGTACCTGCCCTGGGAGTGTTTGATGGGACAGTGTAGAGGGAGCTTTACTCTGTATCTAACCCGTGCTGTACCTGCCCTGGGAGTGTTTGATGGGACAGTGTAGAGGGAGCTTTACTCTGTATCTAACCCGTGCTGTACCTGCCCTGGGAGTGTTTGA
>JASTWF010002505.1:0-24626 GCA_030390025.1 Squalus acanthias | reverse complement strand
TCTAACCGTGCTGTACGACCTGGGAGTGTTTGATGGGACAGTGTAGAGGGAGCTTTACTCTGTATCTAACCCGTGCTGTACCTGCCCTGGGGTGTTTGATGGGACAGTGTAGAGGAGCTTTACTCTGTATCTAACCCGTGCTGTACCTGCCCTGGGAGTGTTTGATGGGACAGTGTAGAGGGGAGCTTTACTCTGTATCTAACCCGTGCTGTACCTGCCCTGGAGTGTTTGATGGAAGTGTTAGAGGGAGCTTTACTCTGTATCTAACCCGTGCTGTACCTGCCCTGGGAGTGTTTGATGGACAGTGTGAGGGAGCTTTACTCTGTATCTAACCCGTGCTGTACCTGCCCTGGAGTGTTTGATGGGACAGTGTAGAGGGAGCTTTACTCTGTATCTAACCCGTGCTGTACCTGCCCTGGGAGTGTTTGATGGGACAGTGTAGAGGGAGCTTTACTCTGTATCTAACCCGTGCTGTACCGCCCTGGGAGTGTTTGATGGGACAGTGTAGAGGAGCTTTACTCTGTATCTAACCCGTGCTGTACCTGCCCTGGGAGTGTTTGATGGGACAGTGTAGAGGGAGCTTTACTCTGTATCTAACCCGTGCTGTACCTGCCCTGGGAGTGTTTGATGGACAGTGTAGAGGAGCTTTACTCTGTATCTAACCCGTGCTGTACCTGCCCTGGAGTGTTTGATGGGACAGTGTAGAGGGAGCTTTACTCTGTATCTAACCCGTGCTGTACCTGCCCTGGGAGTGTTTGATGGGACAGTGTAGAGGGAGCTTTACTCTGTATCTAACCCGTGCTGTACCTGCCCTGGGAGTGTTTGATGGGACAGTGTAGAGGGAGCTTTACTCTGTATCTAACCCGTGCTGTACCTGCCCTGGGAGTGTTTGATGGGACAGTGTAGAGGGAGCTTTACTCTGTATCTAACCCGTGCTGTACCTGCCCTGGGAGTGTTTGATGGGACAGTGTAGAGGGAGCTTTACTCTGTATCTAACCCGTGCTGTACCTGCCCTGGGAGTGTTTGATGGGACAGTGTAGAGGGAGCTTTACTCTGTATCTAACCCGTGCTGTACCTGCCCTGGGAGTGTTTGATGGGACAGTGTAGAGGGAGCTTTACTCTGTATCTAACCGTGCTGTACCTGCCCTGGGAGTGTTTGATGGGACAGTGTAGAGGGAGCTTTACTCTGTATCTAACCCGTGCTGTACCTGCCCTGGGAGTGTTTGATGGGACAGTGTAGAGGGAGCTTTACTCTGTATCTAACCCGTGCTGTACCTGCCCTGGAGTGTTTGATGGGACAGTGTAGAGGGAGCTTTACTCTGTATCTACCCGTGCTGTACCTGCCCTGGGAGTGTTTGATGGGACAGTGTAGAGGGAGCTTTACTCTGTATCTAACCCGTGCTGTACCTGCCCTGGGAGTGTTTGATGGGACAGTGTAGAGGGAGCTTTACTCTGTATCTAACCCGTGCTGTACCTGCCCTGGGAGTGTTTGATGGGACAGTGTAGAGGGAGCTTTACTCTGTATCTAACCCGTGCTGTACCTGCCCTGGGAGTGTTTGATGGGACAGTGTAGAGGGAGCTTTACTCTGTATCTAACCCGTGCTGTACCTGCCCTGGGAGTGTTTGATGGGACAGTGTAGAGGGAGCTTTACTCTGTATCTAACCCGTGCTGTACCTGCCCTGGGAGTGTTTGATGGGACAGTGTAGAGGGAGCTTTACTCTGTATCTAACCCGTGCTGTACCTGCCCTGGGAGTGTTTGATGGACAGTGTAGAGGGAGCTTTACTCTGTATCTAACCCGTGCTGTACCTGCCCTGGGAGAGTTTGATGGGACAGTGTAGAGGAGCTTTAACTCTGTATCTAACCTGTGCTGTACCTGCCCTGGGAGTGTTTGATGGGACAGTGTAGTGGGAGCTTTACTCTGTATCGTACCCGTTCTGTACCTGCCCTGGGAGTGTTTGATGGGACAGTGTAGAGGGAGCTTTACTCTGTATCTAACCCGTGCTGTACCTGCCCTGGGAGTGTTTGATGGGACAGTGTAGAGGGAGCTTTACTCTGTATCTAACCCGTGCTGTACCTGCCCTGGGAGTGTTTGATGGGACAGTGTAGAGGGAGCTTTACTCTGTATCTAACCCGTGCTGTACCTGCCCTGGGAGTGTTTGATGGGACAGTGTAGAGGGAGCTTTACTCTCTAATCTAACCCGTGCTGTACCTGCCCTGGGAGTGTTTGATGGGACAGTGTAGAGGGAGCTTTACTCTGTATCTAACCCGTGCTGTACCTGCCCTGGGAGTTTGATGGGACAGTGTAGAGGGAGCTTTACTCTGTATCTAACCCGTGCTGTACCTGCCCTGGGAGTGTTTGATGGGACAGTGTAGAGGGAGCTTTACTCTGTATCTAACCCGTGCTGTACCTGCCCTGGGAGTGTTTGATGGGACAGTGTAGAGGGAGCTTTACTCTGTATCTAACCCGTGCTGTACCTGCCCTGGGAGTGTTTGATGGGACAGTGTAGAGGGAGCTTTACTCTGTATCTAACCCGTGCTGTACCTGCCCTGGGAGTGTTTGATGGGACAGTGTAGAGGGAGCTTTACTCTGTATCTAACCCGTGCTGTACCTGCCCTGGGAGTGTTTGATGGGACAGTGTAGAGGGAGCTTTACTCTGTATCTAACCCGTGCTGTACCTGCCCTGGGAGTGTTTGATGGGACAGTGTAGAGGGAGCTTTACTCTGTATCTAACCGTGCTGTACCTGCCCTGGGAGTGTTTGATGGGACAGTGTAGAGGGAGCTTTACTCTGTATCTAACCCGTGCTGTACCTGCCCTGGGAGTGTTTGATGGGACAGTGTAGAGGGAGCTTTACTCTGTATCTAACCCGTGCTGTACCTGCCCTGGGAGTGTTTGATGGGACAGTGTAGAGGGAGCTTTACTCTGTATCTAACCCGTGCTGTACCTGCCCTGGGAGTGTTTGATGGGACAGTGTAGAGGGAGCTTTACTCTGTATCTAACCCCGTGCTGTACCTGCCCTGGGAGTGTTTGATGGGACAGTGTAGAGGGAGCTTTACTCTGTATCTAACCCGTGCTGTACCTGCCCTGGGAGTGTTTGATGGGACAGTGTAGAGGGAGCTTTACTCTGTATCTAACCCGTGCTGTACCTGCCCTGGGAGTGTTTGATGGGACAGTGTAGAGGGAGCTTTACTCTGTATCTAACCCGTGCTGTACCTGCCCTGGGAGTGTTTGATGGGACAGTGTAGAGGGAGCTTTACTCTGTATCTAACCCGTGCTGTACCTGCCCTGGGAGTGTTTGATGGACAGTGTAGAGGGAGCTTTACTCTGTATCTAACCCGTGCTGTACCTGCCCTGGGAGTGTTTGATGGGACAGTGTAGAGGGAGCTTTACTCTGTATCTAACCCGTGCTGTACCTGCCCTGGGAGTGTTTGATGGGACAGTGTAGAGGGAGCTTTACTCTGTATCTAACCCGTGCTGTACCTGCCCTGGAGTGTTTGATGGGACAGTGTAGGAGCTTTACTCTGTATCTAACCCGTGCTGTACCTGCCCTGGGAGTGTTTGATGGGACAGTGTAGAGGGAGCTTTACTCTGTATCTAACCCGTGCTGTACCTGCCCTGGGAGTGTTTGATGGGACAGTGTAGAGGGAGCTTTACTCTGTATCTAACCCGTGCTGTACCTGCCCTGGGAGTGTTTGATGGGACAGTGTAGAGGGAGCTTTACTCTGTATCTAACCCGTGCTGTACCTGCCCTGGGAGTGTTTGATGGGACAGTGTAGAGGGAGCTTTACTCTGTATCTAACCGTGCTGTACCTGCCCTGGGAGTGTTTGATGGGACAGTGTAGAGGGAGCTTTACTCTGTATCTAACCCGTGCTGTACCTGCCCTGGGAGTGTTTGATGGGACAGTGTAGAGGGAGCTTTACTCTGTATCTAACCCGTGCTGTACCTGCCCTGGGAGTGTTTGATGGGACAGTGTAGAGGGAGCTTTACTCTGTATCTAACCCGTGCTGTACCTGCCCTGGGAGTGTTTGATGGGACAGTGTAGAGGGAGCTTTACTCTGTATCTAACCCGTGCTGTACCTGCCCTGGGAGTGTTTGATGGGACAGTGTAGAGGGAGCTTTACTCTGTATCTAACCCGTGCTGTACCTGCCCTGGGAGTGTTTGATGGGACAGTGTAGAGGGAGCTTTACTCTGTATCTAACCCGTGCTGTACCTGCCCTGGGAGTGTTTGATGGGACAGTGTAGAGGGAGCTTTACTCTGTATCTAACCCGTGCTGTACCTGCCCTGGGAGTGTTTGATGGGACAGTGTAGAGGGAGCTTTACTCTGTATCTAACCCGTGCTGTACCTGCCCTGGGAGTGTTTGATGGGACAGTGTAGAGGGAGCTTTACTCTGTATCTAACCCGTGCTGTACCTGCCCTGGGAGTGTTTGATGGGACAGTGTAGAGGGAGCTTTACTCTGTATCTAACCCGTGCTGTACCTGCCCTGGGAGTGTTTGATGGGACAGTGTAGAGGGAGCTTTACTCTGTATCTAACCCGTGCTGTACCTGCCCTGGGAGTGTTTGATGGGACAGTGTAGAGGGAGCTTTACTCTGTATCTAACCCGTGCTGTACCTGCCCTGGGAGTGTTTGATGGGACAGTGTAGAGGGAGCTTTACTCTGTATCTAACCCGTGCTGTACCTGCCCTGGGAGTGTTTGATGGGACAGTGTAGAGGGAGCTTTACTCTGTATCTAACCCGTGCTGTACCTGCCCTGGGAGTGTTTGATGGGACAGTGTAGAGGGAGCTTTACTCTGTATCTAACCCGTGCTGTACCTGCCCTGGGAGTGTTTGATGGGACAGTGTAGAGGGAGCTTTACTCTGTATCTAACCCGTGCTGTACCTGCCCTGGGAGTGTTTGATGGGACAGTGTAGAGGGAGCTTTACTCTGTATCTAACCCGTGCTGTACCTGCCCTGGGAGTGTTTGATGGGACAGTGTAGAGGGAGCTTTACTCTGTATCTAACCCGTGCTGTACCTGCCCTGGGAGTGTTTGATGGGACAGTGTAGAGGGAGCTTTACTCTGTATCTAACCCGTGCTGTACCTGCCCTGGGAGTGTTTGATGGGACAGTGTAGAGGGAGCTTTACTCTGTATCTAACCCGTGCTGTACCTGCCCTGGGAGTGTTTGATGGGACAGTGTAGAGGGAGCTTTACTCTGTATCTAACCCGTGCTGTACCTGCCCTGGGAGTGTTTGATGGGACAGTGTAGAGGGAGCTTTACTCTGTATCTAACCCGTGCTGTACCTGCCCTGGGAGTGTTTGATGGGACAGTGTAGAGGGAGCTTTACTCTGTATCTAACCCGTGCTGTACCTGCCCTGGGAGTGTTTGATGGGACAGTGTAGAGGGAGCTTTACTCTGTATCTAACCCGTGCTGTACCTGCCCTGGGAGTGTTTGATGGGACAGTGTAGAGGGAGCTTTACTCTGTATCTAACCCGTGCTGTACCTGCCCTGGGAGTGTTTGATGGGACAGTGTAGAGGGAGCTTTACTCTGTATCTAACCCGTGCTGTACCTGCCCTGGGAGTGTTTGATGGGACAGTGTAGAGGGAGCTTTACTCTGTATCTAACCCGTGCTGTACCTGCCCTGGGAGTGTTTGATGGGACAGTGTAGAGGGAGCTTTACTCTGTATCTAACCCGTGCTGTACCTGCCCTGGGAGTGTTTGATGGGACAGTGTAGAGGGAGCTTTACTCTGTATCTAACCCGTGCTGTACCTGCCCTGGGAGTGTTTGATGGGACAGTGTAGAGGGAGCTTTACTCTGTATCTAACCCGTGCTGTACCTGCCCTGGGAGTGTTTGATGGGACAGTGTAGAGGGAGCTTTACTCTGTATCTAACCCGTGCTGTACCTGCCCTGGGAGTGTTTGATGGGACAGTGTAGAGGGAGCTTTACTCTGTATCTAACCCGTGCTGTACCTGCCCTGGGAGTGTTTGATGGGACAGTGTAGAGGGAGCTTTACTCTGTATCTAACCCGTGCTGTACCTGCCCTGGGAGTGTTTGATGGGACAGTGTAGAGGGAGCTTTACTCTGTATCTAACCCGTGCTGTACCTGCCCTGGGAGTGTTTGATGGGACAGTGTAGAGGGAGCTTTACTCTGTATCTAACCGTGCTGTACCTGCCCTGGGAGTGTTTGATGGGACAGTGTAGAGGGAGCTTTACTCTGTATCTAACCCGTGCTGTACCTGCCCTGGGAGTGTTTGATGGGACAGTGTAGAGGGAGCTTTACTCTGTATCTAACCCGTGCTGTACCTGCCCTGGAGTGTTTGATGGACAGTGTAGAGGGAGCTTTACTCTGTATCTAACCCGTGCTGTACCTGCCCTGGGAGTGTTTGATGGGACAGTGTAGAGGGAGCTTTACTCTGTATCTAACCCGTGCTGTACCTGCCCTGGGAGTGTTTGATGGGACAGTGTAGAGGAGCTTTACTCTGTATCTAACCCGTGCTGTACCTGCCCTGGGAGTGTTTGATGGGACAGTGTAGAGGGAGCTTTACTCTGTATCTAACCCGTGCTGTACCTGCCCTGGGAGTGTTTGATGGGACAGTGTAGAGGGAGCTTTACTCTGTATCTAACCCGTGCTGTACCTGCCCTGGGAGTGTTTGATGGGACAGTGTAGAGGGAGCTTTACTCTGTATCTAACCCGTGCTGTACCTGCCCTGGGAGTGTTTGATGGGACAGTGTAGAGGGAGCTTTACTCTGTATCTAACCCGTGCTGTACCTGCCCTGGGAGTGTTTGATGGGACAGTGTAGAGGGAGCTTTACTCTGTATCTAACCCGTGCTGTACCTGCCCTGGGAGTGTTTGATGGGACAGTGTAGAGGGAGCTTTACTCTGTATCTAACCCGTGCTGTACCTGCCCTGGGAGTGTTTGATGGGACAGTGTAGAGGGAGCTTTACTCTGTATCTAACCCGTGCTGTACCTGCCCTGGGAGTGTTTGATGGACAGTGTAGAGGGAGCTTTACTCTGTATCTAACCCGTGCTGTACCTGCCCTGGGAGTGTTTGATGGGACAGTGTAGAGGGAGCTTTACTCTGTATCTAACCCGTGCTGTACCTGCCCTGGGAGTGTTTGATGGGACAGTGTAGAGGGAGCTTTACTCTGTATCTAACCCGTGCTGTACCTGCCCTGGGAGTGTTTGATGGGACAGTGTAGAGGGAGCTTTACTCTGTATCTAACCCGTGCTGTACCTGCCCTGGGAGTGTTTGATGGGACAGTGTAGAGGGAGCTTTACTCTGTATCTAACCCGTGCTGTACCTGCCCTGGGAGTGTTTGATGGGACAGTGTAGAGGGAGCTTTACTCTGTATCTAACCCGTGCTGTACCTGCCCTGGGAGTGTTTGATGGGACAGTGTAGAGGGAGCTTTACTCTGTATCTAACCCGTGCTGTACCTGCCCTGGGAGTGTTTGATGGACAGTGTAGAGGGAGCTTTACTCTGTATCTAACCCGTGCTGTACCTGCCCTGGGAGTGTTTGATGGGACAGTGTAGAGGGAGCTTTACTCTGTATCTAACCGTGCTGTACCTGCCCTGGGAGTGTTTGATGGGACAGTGTAGAGGGAGCTTTACTCTGTATCTAACCCGTGCTGTACCTGCCCTGGAGTGTTTGATGGGACAGTGTAGAGGGAGCTTTACTCTGTATCTAACCCGTGCTGTACCTGCCCTGGGAGTGTTTGATGGGACAGTGTAGAGGGAGCTTTACTCTGTATCTAACCCGTGCTGTACCTGCCCTGGGAGTGTTTGATGGGACAGTGTAGAGGGAGCTTTACTCTGTATCTAACCCGTGCTGTACCTGCCCTGGGAGTGTTTGATGGGACAGTGTAGAGGGAGCTTTACTCTGTATCTAACCGTGCTGTACCTGCCCTGGGAGTGTTTGATGGGACAGTGTAGAGGGAGCTTTACTCTGTATCTAACCCGTGCTGTACCTGCCCTGGGAGTGTTTGATGGGACAGTGTAGAGGAGCTTTACTCTGTATCTAACCCGTGCTGTACCTGCCCTGGGAGTGTTTGATGGGACAGTGTAGAGGGAGCTTTACTCTGTATCTAACCCGTGCTGTACCTGCCCTGGGAGTGTTTGATGGGACAGTGTAGAGGGAGCTTTACTCTGTATCTAACCCGTGCTGTACCTGCCCTGGGAGTGTTTGATGGGACAGTGTAGAGGGAGCTTTACTCTGTATCTAACCCGTGCTGTACCTGCCCTGGGAGTGTTTGATGGGACAGTGTAGAGGGAGCTTTACTCTGTATCTAACCCGTGCTGTACCTGCCCTGGGAGTGTTTGATGGGACAGTGTAGAGGGAGCTTTACTCTGTATCTAACCCGTGCTGTACCTGCCCTGGGAGTGTTTGATGGGACAGTGTAGAGGGAGCTTTACTCTGTATCTAACCCGTGCTGTACCTGCCCTGGGAGTGTTTGATGGGACAGTGTAGAGGGAGCTTTACTCTGTATCTAACCCGTGCTGTACCTGCCCTGGGAGTGTTTGATGGGACAGTGTAGAGGGAGCTTTACTCTGTATCTAACCCGTGCTGTACCTGCCCTGGGAGTGTTTGATGGGACAGTGTAGAGGGAGCTTTACTCTGTATCTAACCCGTGCTGTACCTGCCCTGGGAGTGTTTGATGGGACAGTGTAGAGGGAGCTTTACTCTGTATCTAACCCGTGCTGTACCTGCCCTGGGAGTGTTTGATGGGACAGTGTAGAGGGAGCTTTACTCTGTATCTAACCCGTGCTGTACCTGCCCTGGGAGTGTTTGATGGGACAGTGTAGAGGGAGCTTTACTCTGTATCTAACCCGTGCTGTACCTGCCCTGGGAGTGTTTGATGGGACAGTGTAGAGGGAGCTTTACTCTGTATCTAACCCGTGCTGTACCTGCCCTGGGAGTGTTTGATGGGACAGTGTAGAGGGAGCTTTACTCTGTATCTAACCCGTGCTGTACCTGCCCTGGGAGTGTTTGATGGGACAGTGTAGAGGGAGCTTTACTCTGTATCTAGACCCGTGCTGTACCTGCCTGGGAGTGTTTGAATGGGACAGTGTAGAGGAGTCTTTACTCTGTATCTAACCGTGCTGTACCTGCCCTGGGAGTGTTTGATGGACAGTTTAGAGGGAGCTTTACTCTGTATCTAACCCTGTGCTGTACCTGCCTGGGAGTGTTTGATGGGACAGTGTAGAGGGAGCTTTACTCTGTATCTAACCCGTGCTGTAACTGCCCCTGGGAGTGTTTGATGGTGACAGTGTAGAGGGAGCTTTACCTCTGTTCTAACCCGTGCTGTACCTGCCTGGGAGTGTTTGATGGGAACAGTGTAGAGGGAGCTTTACTCTGTATCTAACCCTGTGCTGTCACCTGCCCTGGGAGTGTTTGATGGGGACAGTGTAGAGGGAGCTTTACTCTGTATCAAACCTTGCAGTACCTGCCTGGGAGAGTTGATGGGGAGCAGTGTAGAGGGAGCTTTACTCTGTTTCTAACCCGTGCTGTACCTTGCCCTGGGAGTGTTTGATGGGACAGTGTAGAGGGAGCTTTACTCTGTACCTGACTAACCGTGCTGTACCTGCCCTGGAGTGTTGATGGGACAGTGCAGAGGGAGCTTTACTCTGTATCTAACCCTGCTGTAACTGCCCCTGGGAGTGTTTGATGGACAGTGCAGAGGAGCTTACTCTGTATCTAACCCAGTGCTGTACCTGCCCTGTGAGTGTTTGATGGGGACAGTGTAGAGGAGCTTTACTCTGTATCTAACCGTGCTGTACCTGCCCTGGGCTGTGTTGATGGGGACAGTGTAGAGGGAGCTTTACTCTGTATCTAACCCGTGCTGTTCCTGCCCTGGAGTGGTTTGATGGGACAGTGTAGAGGGAGCTTTACTCTGTATCTATCCCGTGCTGTACCTGGCCCTGGGAGTGGTTGATGGGACAGTGTAGAGGGAGCTTTACTCTGTATCCTACCTCGTGCTGTACCTGCCCTGGGAGTGTTTGATGGGACAGTGTAGAGGGAGCTTTACTCTGTATCTAACCCGTGCTGTACCTGCCCTGGGAGTGTTGATGCGGACAGTGTAGAGGGAGCTTTACTCTGTATCTAACCCTTGCTGTACCTGCCCTGGGAGTGTTGATGGGACAGTGTAGAGGGAGCTTTACTCTGTATCTAACCCGTGCTGTACCTGCCCTGGGAGTGTTTGATGGGACAGGTAGAGGGAGCTTTACTCTGTATCTAACCCGTGCTGTACCTGCCCTGGGAGTGTTTGATGGGACAGTGTAGAGGGAGCTTTACTCTGTATCTAACCCGTGCTGTACCTGCCCTGGGAGTGTTTGATGGGACAGTGTAGAGGGAGCTTTACTCTGTATCTAACCGTGCTGTACCTGCCCTGGGAGTGTTTGATGGGACAGTGTAGAGGGAGCTTTACTCTGTATCTAACTCCGTGCTGTACCTGCCCTGGGAGTGTTTGATGGGACAGTGCAGAGGGAGCTTTACTCTGTATCTAACCTGCTGTACCTGCCCTGGGAGTGTTTGATGGGACAGTGATAGAGGGAGCTTTACCTCTGTTCCATAACCCGTGCTGTACCTGCCTGGGAGTGTTTGATGGCGACAGTGTAGAGGGAGCTTTACTCTGTATCTAACCCATGCTGTACCTGCCCTGGGAGTGTTTGATGCGGACAGTGTAGAGGGATCTTTACTCTGTATCTAACCCTGTGCTGTACCTGCCCTGGGAGTGTTTGATGGGACAGTGTTGAGAGAGCTTTACTCTGTATCTAACCCGTGCTGTACCTGCCCTGGGAGTGTTGATGGGACAGTGTAGAGGGAGGCTTTACTCTGTATCTAACCCAGTGCTGTACCTGCCCTGGGAGTGTTTGATGGGACAGATGTAGAGGGAGCTTTACTCTGTATCTAACCCGTGCTGTACCTGCCCTGGGAGTGTTTGATGGGACAGTG
Source organism: Squalus acanthias (assembly GCA_030390025.1). Classification (NCBI taxonomy): domain Eukaryota; kingdom Metazoa; phylum Chordata; class Chondrichthyes; order Squaliformes; family Squalidae; genus Squalus; species Squalus acanthias. The sequence goes on along the minus strand of JASTWF010002505.1, from coordinate 13,686 downwards.
TAGAGGGAGCTTTACTCTGTATGTAACCTGTGCTGTACCTGCCCTGGGAGTGTTTGATGGGACAGTGTAGAGGGAGCTTTACTCTGTATCTAACCCGTGCTGTACCTGCCCTGGGAGTGTTTGATGGGACAGTGTAGAGGGAGCTTTACTCTGTATCTAACCCGTGCTGTACCTGCCCTGGGAGTGTTTGATGGGACAGTGTAGAGGGAGCTTTACTCTGTATCTAACCCGTGCTGTACCTGCCCTGGGAGTGTTTGATGGGACAGTGTAGAGGGAGCTTTACTCTGTATCTAACCGTGCTGTACCTGCCCTGGGAGTGTTTGATGGACAGTGTAGAGGGAGCTTTACTCTGTATCTAACCCGTGCTGTACCTGCCCTGGGAGTGTTTGATGGGACAGTGTAGAGGGAGCTTTACTCTGTATCTAACCCGTGCTGTACCTGCCCTGGGAGTGTTTGATGGGACAGTGTAGAGGGAGCTTTACTCTGTATCTAACCCGTGCTGTACCTGCCCTGGGAGTGTTTGATGGGACAGTGTAGAGGGAGCTTTACTCTGTATCTAACCCGTGCTGTACCTGCCCTGGGAGTGTTTGATGGGACAGTGCAGAGGGAGCTTTACTCTGTATCTAACCTGTGCTGTACCTGCCCTGGGAGTGTTTGATGGGACAGTGTCAGAGGGAGCTTTACTCTGTATCTAATCCGTGCTGTACCTGCCCTGGGAGTGTTTGATGTGACAGTGTCGAGGGAGCTTTACTCTGTATCTAACCCGTGCTGTCCTGCCCTGGAGTGTTTGATGGGACAGTGTAGAGGGAGCTTTACTCTGTATCTAACCCGTGCTGTACCTGCCCTGGAGTGTTTGATGGGACAGTGTAGAGGGAGCTTTACTTTGTATCTAACCGTGCTGTACCTGCCCTGGGAGTGTTTGATGGGACAGTGTAGAGGGAGCTTTACTCTGTATCTAACCCGTGCTGTACCTGCCCTGGGAGTGTTTGATGGGACAGTGTAGAGGGAGCTTTACTCTGTATCTAACCCGTGCTGTACCTGCCCTGGGAGTGTTTGATGGGACGTGTAGAGGGAGCTTTACTCTGTATCTAACCCGTGCTGTACCTGCCCTGGGAGTGTTTGATGGGACAGTGTAGAGGGAGCTTTACTATGTATCTAACCGTGCTGTACCTGCCCTGGGAGTGTTTGATGGGACAGTGTAGAGGGAGCTTTACTCTGTATCTAACCCGTGCTGTACCTGCCCTGGGAGTGTTTGAATGGGACAGTGTAGAGGGAGCTTTACTCTGTATCTAACCCGTGCTGTACCTGCCCTGGGAGTGTTTGATGGGACAGTGTAGAGGGAGCTTTACTCTGTATCTAACCCGTGCTGTACCTGCCCTGGAGTGTTTGATGGGACAGTGTAGAGGGAGCTTTACTCTGTATCTAACCAGTGCTGTACCTGCCCTGGGAGTGTTTGATGGGACAGTGTAGAGGAGAGCTTTACTCTGTATCTAACCGTGCTGTACCTGCCCTGGGAGTGTTTGATGGGACACGTGGTAGAGGGAGCTTTACTCTGTATCTAACCCCGTGCTGTACCTGCCCTGGGAGTGTTATGATGGGACAGTGTTGAGGGAGCTTTACTCTGTATCTAACCCAGTGCTGTACCTGCCCGGGAGTGTTTGATGGGACAGTGTAGAGGGATCTTTTACACTCTATCAAACCGTGGCTGTACCTGCCCTGAGTGTTTATGGAGACAGTGTAGAGGGAGCTTTACTCTGTATCTAACCCCTGCTGTACCTGCCTGGGGAGTGTTTGATGGGACAGTGGTAGAGGGAGCTTTACCTGTATCTAACCAGTGCTGTACCTGCCCTGGGAGTGTTTGATGGGACAGTGTAGAGGGAGTCCTTTACTCTGTATCTAACCCTGCTGTACCTGCCTGGGAGTGTTGATGGGACTGTGTAGAGGGAGCTTTACTCTGTATCTAACCCGTGCTGTACCTGCCCTGGGAGTGTTTGAGGGGACAGTGTAGAGGAGCTTTACTCTGTATCTAACCCGTGCTGTACCTGCCCTGGGAGTGTTTTGATGGGACTGTGTAGAGGGAGCTTACTCTGTATCTAACCCGTGCTGTACCTGCCCTGGGAGTGTTTGATGGGACAGTGTAGAGGGAGCTTTACTCTGTATCTAACCCGTGCTGTACCTGCCCTGGGAGTGTTTGATGGGACAGTGTAGAGGGAGCTTTACTCTGTATCTAACCCGTGCTGTACCTGCCCTGGGAGTGTTTGATGGGACAGTGTAGAGGGAGCTTTACTCTGTATCTAACCCGTGCTGTACCTGCCCTGGGAGTGTTTGATGGGACAGTGTAGAGGGAGCTTTACTCTGTATCTAACCCGTGCTGTACCTGCCCTGGGAGTGTTTGATGGGACAGTGTAGAGGGAGCTTTACTCTGTATCTAACCCGTGCTGTACCTGCCCTGGGAGTGTTTGATGGACAGTGTAGAGGGAGCTTTACTCTGTATCTAACCCGTGCTGTACCTGCCCTGGGAGTGTTTGATGGGACAGTGTAGAGGGAGCTTTACTCTGTATCTAACCCGTGCTGTACCTGCCCTGGGAGTGTTTGATGGGACAGTGTAGAGGGAGCTTTACTCTGTATCTAACCCTTGCTGTACCTGCCCTGGGAGTGTTTGATGGGACAGTGTAGAGGGAGCTTTACTCTGTATCTAACCCGTGCTGTACCTGCCCTGGAGTGTTTGATGGGACAGTGTAGAGGAGCTTTACTCTGTATCTAACCCGTGCTGTACCTGCCCTGGGTGTGTTGATGGACAGTGTAGAGGGAGCTTTACTCTGTATCTAACCCGTGCTGTACCTGCCCTGGGAGTGTTTGATGGACAGTGTAGAGGGAGCTTTACTCTGTATCTAACCCGTGCTGTACCTGCCCTGGGAGTGTTTGATGGGACAGTGTAGAGGAGCTTTACTCTGTATCAACCCGTGCTGTACCTGCCCTGGGAGTGTTTGATGGGACAATGTTGAGGGAGTTTTACTCTGTATCTAACCGTGCTGTACCTGCCTGGGAGTGTTTGATGGGACAGTGTAGAGGAGCTTTACTCTGTATCTAACCCGTGCTGTACCTGCCCTGGGAGTGTTTGATGGGACAGTGTAGAGGGAGCTTTACTCTGTATCTAACCCGTGCTGTACCTGCCCTGGGAGTGTTTGATGGGACAGTGTAGAGGGAGCTTTACTCTGTATCTAACCCGTGCTGTACCTGCCCTGGGAGTGTTTGATGGGACAGTGTAGAGGGAGCTTTACTCTGTATCTAACCCGTGCTGTACCTGCCCTGGGAGTGTTTGATGGACAGTGTAGAGGGAGCTTTACTCTGTATCTAACCCGTGCTTTACCTGACCTGGGAGTGTTTGATGGACAGTGGTAGAGGGAGCTTTACTCTGTATCTAACCCGTGCTGTACCTGCCCTGGGAGTGTTTGATGGGACAGTGTAGAGGGAGCTTTACTCTGTATCTAACCCGTGCTGTACCTGCCCTGGGAGTGTTTGATGGGACAGTGTAGAGGGAGCTTTACTCTGTATCTAACCCGTGCTGTACCTGCCCTGGGAGTGTTTGATGGGACAGTGTAGAGGGAGCTTTACTCTGTATCTAACCCGTGCTGTACCTGCCCTGGGAGTGTTTGATGGGACAGTGTAGAGGGAGCTTTACTCTGTATCTAACCCGTGCTGTACCTGCCCTGGGAGTGTTTGATGGGACAGTGTAGAGGGAGCTTTACTCTGTATCTAACCCGTGCTGTACCTGCCCTGGGAGTGTTTGATGGGACAGTGTAGAGGGAGCTTACTCTGTATCTAACCCGTGCTGTACCTGCCCTGGGAGTGTTTGATGGGACAGTGTAGAGGAGCTTTACTCTGTATCTAACCCGTGCTGTACCTGCCCTGGGAGTGTTTGATGGGACAGTGTAGAGGGAGCTTTACTCTGTATCTAACCCGTGCTGTACCTGCCCTGGGAGTGTTTGATGGACAGTGTAGAGGGAGCTTTACTCTGTATCTAACCCGTGCTGTACCTGCCCTGGGAGTGTTTGATGGGACAGTGTAGAGGGAGCTTTACTCTGTATCTAACCCGTGCTGTACCTGCCCTGGGAGTGTTTGATGGGACAGTGTAGAGGGAGCTTTACTCTGTATCTAACCCGTGCTGTACCTGCCCTGGGAGTGTTTGATGGGACAGTGTAGAGGGAGCTTTACTCTGTATCTAACCCGTGCTGTACCTGCCCTGGGAGTGTTTGATGGACAGTGTAGAGGAGCTTTACTCTGTATCTAACCCGTGCTGTACCTGCCCTGGGAGTGTTTGATGGGACAGTGTAGAGGGAGCTTTACTCTGTATCTAACCCGTGCTGTACCTGCCCTGGGAGTGTTTGATGGGACAGTGTAGAGGGAGCTTTACTCTGTATCTAACCCGTGCTGTACCTGCCCTGGGAGTGTTTGATGGGACAGTGTAGAGGGAGCTTTACTCTGTATCTAACCCGTGCTGTACCTGCCCTGGGAGTGTTTGATGGGACAGTGTAGAGGGAGCTTTACTCTGTATCTAACCCGTGCTGTACCTGCCCTGGGAGTGTTTGATGGGACAGTGTAGAGGGAGCTTTACTCTGTATCTAACCCGTCTGTACCTGCCCTGGGAGTGTTTGATGGACAGTGTAGAGGGAGCTTTACTCTGTATCTAACCCGTGCTGTACCTGCCCTGGGAGTGTTTGATGGGACAGTGTAGAGGGAGCTTTAACTCTGTATCTAACCCGTGCTGTACCTGCCCTGGGAGTGTTTGATGTGACAGTGTAGAGGGAGCTTTACTCTGTATCTAACCCGTGCTGTACCTGCCCTGGGAGTGTTTGATGGGACAGTGTAGAGGGAGCTTACTCTGTATCTAACCCGTGCTGTACCTGCCCTGGGAGTGTTTGATGGACAGTGTAGAGGGAGCTTTACTCTGTATCTAACCCGTGCTGTACCTGCCCTGGGGAGTGTTTGATGGGACAGTGTAGAGGGAGCTTTACTCTGTATCTAACCCGTGCTGTACCTGCCCTGGGAGTGTTGATGGGACAGTGTAGAGGGAGCTTTACTCTGTATCTAACCCGTGCTGTACCTGCCCTGGGAGTGTTTGATGGGACAGTGTAGAGGGAGCTTTACTCTGTATCTAACCCGTGCTGTACCTGCCTGGGAGTGTTTGATGGGACAGTGTAGAGGGAGCTTTACTCTGTATCTAACCCGTGCTGTACCTGCCCTGGAGTGTTTGATGGACAGTGTAGAGGGAGCTTTACTCTGTATCTAACCCGTGCTGTACCTGCCCTGGAGTGTTTGATGGGACAGTGTAGAGGGAGCTTTACTCTGTATCTAACCCGTGCTGTACCTGCCCTGGGAGTGTTTGATGGGACAGTGTAGAGGGAGCTTTACTCTGTATCTAACCCGTGCTGTACCTGCCCTGGGAGTGTTTGATGGGACAGTGTAGAGGGAGCTTTACTCTGTATCTAACCCTTGCTGTACCTGCCCTGGGAGTGTTTGATGGGACAGTGTAGAGGGAGCTTTACTCTGTATCTAACCCGTGCTGTACCTGCCCTGGGAGTGTTTGATGGGACAGTGTAGAGGGAGCTTTACTCTGTATCTACCCGTGCTGTACCTGCCCTGGGAGTGTTTGATGGGACAGTGCAGAAGGGAGCTTTACTCTGAATCTAACCCGTGCTGTACCTGCCCTGGGAGTGTTTGATGGGACAGTGTAGAGGGAGCTTTACTCTGTATCTAACCCGTGCTGTACCTGCCCTGGGAGTGTTTGATGGGACAGTGTAGAGGGAGCTTTACTCTGTATCTAACCCGTGCTGTACCTGCCCTGGAGTGTTGATGGGACAGCGCAGAGGGAGCTTTACTCTGTATCTAACCCGTGCTGTACTGCCCTGGGAGTGTTTGATGGGACAGTGTAGAGGGAGCTTTACTCTGTATCTAACCCGTGCTGTACCTGCCCTGGAGTGTTTGATGGGACAGTGTAGAGGAGCTTTACTCTGTATCTAACCCGTGCTGTACCTGCCCTGGGAGTGTTTGATGGGACAGTGTAGAGGGAGCTTTACTCTGTATCTAACCCGTGCTGTACCTGCCCTGGGAGTGTTTGATGGGACAGTGTAGAGGGAGCTTTACTCTGTATCTAACCCGTGCTGTACCTGCCCTGGAGTGTTTGATGGGACAGTGTAGAGGGAGCTTTACTCTGTATCTAACCCGTGCTGTACCTGCCCTGGGAGTGTTTGATGGGACAGTGTACAGGGAGCTTTACTCTGTATCTAACCCGTGCTGTACCTGCCCTGGGAGTGTTTGATGGACAGTGTAGAGGGAGCTTTACTCTGTATCTAACCCGTGCTGTACCTGCCCTGGGAGTGTTTGATGGGACAGTGTAGAGGGAGCTTTACTCTGTATCTAACCCGTGCTGTACCTGCCCTGGGAGTGTTTGATGGGACAGTGTAGAGGGAGCTTTACTCTGTATCTAACCCGTGCTGTACCTGCCCTGGGAGTGTTTGATGGGACAGTGTAGAGGGAGCTTTACTCTGTATCTAACCCGTGCTGTACCTGCCCTGGGAGTGTTTGATGGGACAGTGTAGAGGGAGCTTTACTCTGTATCTAACCCGTGCTGTACCTGCCCTGGGAGTGTTTGATGGGACAGTGTAGAGGGAGCTTTACTCTGTATCTAACCCGTGCTGTACCTGCCCTGGGAGTGTTTGATGGGACAGTGTAGAGGGAGCTTTACTCTGTATCTAACCCGTGCTGTACCTGCCCTGGGAGTGTTTGATGGGACAGTGTAGAGGGAGCTTTACTCTGTATCTAACCCGTGCTGTACCTGCCCTGGAGTGTTTGATGGGACAGTGTAGAGGGAGCTTTACTCTGTATCTAACCATGCTGTACCTGCCCTGGGAGTGTTTGATGGGACAGTGTAGAGGGAGCTTTACTCTGTATCTAACCCGTGCTGTACCTGCCCTGGGAGTGTTTGATGGGACAGTGTAGAGGGAGCTTTACTCTGTATCTAACCCAGTGCTGTACCTGCCCTGGGAGTGTTTGATGGGACAGTGTAGAGGGAGCTTTACTCTGTATCTAACCCGTGCTGTACCTGCCCTGGGAGTGTTTGATGGGACAGTGTAGAGGGAGCTTTACTCTGTATCTAACCCGTGCTGTACCTGCCCTGGGAGTGTTTGATGGGACAGTGTAGAGGGAGCTTTACTCTGTATCTAACCCAGTGCTGTACCTGCCCTGGAGTGTTTGATGGGACAGTGTAGAGGGAGCTTTACTCTGTATCTAACCCGTGCTGTACCTGCCCTGGGAGTGTTTGATGGGACAGTGTAGAGGGAGCTTTACTCTGTATCTAACCCGTGCTGTACCTGCCCTGGGAGTGTTTGATGGACAGTGTAGAGGGAGCTTTACTCTGTATCTAACCCGTGCTGTACCTGCCCTGGGAGTGTTTGATGGGACAGTGTAGAGGGAGCTTTACTCTGTATCTAACCCGTGCTGTACCTGCCTGGGAGTGTTTGATGGGACAGTGTAGAGGGAGCTTTACTCTGTATCTAACCCGTGCTGTACCTGCCCTGGGAGTGTTTGATGGGACAGTGTAGAGGGAGCTTTACTCTGTATCTAACCCGTGCTGTACCTGCCCTGGGAGTGTTTGATGGGACAGTGTAGAGGGAGCTTTACTCTGTATCTAACCCGTGCTGTACCTGCCCTGGGAGTGTTTGATGGGACAGTGGAGAGGGAGCTTTACTCTGTATCTAACCCGTGCTGTACCTGCCCTGGGAGTGTTTGATGGGACAGTGTAGAGGGAGCTTTACTCTGTATCTAACCCGTGCTGTACCTGCCCTGGGAGTGTTTGATGGGACAGTGTAGAGGGAGCTTTACTCTGTATCTAACCCGTGCTGTACCTGCCCTGGGAGTGTTTGATGGGACAGTGTAGAGGGAGCTTTACTCTGTATCTAACCCGTGCTGTACCTGCCCTGGGAGTGTTTGATGGACAGTGTAGAGGGAGCTTTACTCTGTATCTAACCCGTGCTGTACCTGCCCTGGGAGTGTTTGATGGGACAGTGTAGAGGGAGCTTTACTCTGTATCTAACCCGTGCTGTACCTGCCCTGGGAGTGTTTGATGGGACAGTGTAGAGGGAGCTTTACTCTGTATCTAACCCGTGCTGTACCTGCCCTGGGAGTGTTTGATGGGACAGTGTAGAGGGAGCTTTACTCTGTATCTAACCCGTGCTGTACCTGCCCTGGGAAGTGTTTGATGGGACAGTGTAGAGGGAGCTTTACTCTGTATCTAACCCCGTGCTGTACCTGCCCTGGAGTGTTTGATGGGACAGTGTAGAGGGAGCTTTACTCTGTATCTAACCCGTGCTGTACCTGCCCTGGGAGTGTTTGATGGGACAGTGTAGAGGGAGCTTTACTCTGTATCTAACCCGTGCTGTACCTGCCCTGGGAGTGTTTGATGGGACAGTGTAGAGGGAGCTTTACTCTGTATCTAACCCGTGCTGTACCTGCCCTGGGAGTGTTTGATGGGACAGTGTAGAGGGAGCTTTACTCTGTATCTAACCCGTGCTGTACCTGCCCTGGGAGTGTTTGATGGGACAGTGTAGAGGGAGCTTTACTCTGTATTTAACCCGTGCTGTACCTGCCCTGGGAGTGTTTGATGGGACAGTGTAGAGGGAGCTTTACTCTGTATCTAACCCGTGCTGTACCTGCCCTGGAGTGTTTGATGGGACAGTGTAGAGGGAGCTTTACTCTGTATCTAACCCGTGCTGTACCTGCCCTGGGAGTGTTTGATGGGACAGTGTAGAGGGAGCTTTACTCTGTATCTAACCCGTGCTGTACCTGCCCTGGGAGTGTTTGATGGGACAGTGTAGAGGGAGCTTTACTCTGTATCTAACCCGTGCTGTACCTGCCCTGGGAGTGTTTGATGGGACAGTGTAGAGGGAGCTTTACTCTGTATCTAACCCGTGCTGTACCTGCCCTGGGAGTGTTTGATGGGACAGTGAGAGGGAGCTTTACTCTGTATCTAACCCGTGCTGTACCTGCCCTGGGAGTGTTTGATGGGACAGTGTAGAGGGAGCTTTACTCTGTATCTAACCCGTGCTGTACCTGCCCTGGGAGTGTTTGATGGGACAGTGTAGAGGGAGCTTTACTCTGTATCTAACCCGTGCTGTACCTGCCCTGGGAGTGTTTGATGGGACAGTGTAGAGGGAGCTTTACTCTGTATCTAACCCGTGCTGTACCTGCCCTGGGAGTGTTTGATGGGACAGTGTAGAGGGAGCTTTACTCTGTATCTAACCCGTGCTGTACCTGCCCTGGGAGTGTTTGATGGGACAGTGTAGAGGGAGCTTTACTCTGTATCTAACCCGTGCTGTACCTGCCCTGGGAGTGTTTGATGGGACAGTGTAGAGGGAGCTTTACTCTGTATCTAACCCGTGCTGTACCTGCCCTGGGAGTGTTTGATGGGACAGTGTAGAGGGAGCTTTACTCTGTATCTAACCCGTGCTGTACCTGCCCTGGGAGTGTTTGATGGGACAGTGTAGAGGGAGCTTTACTCTGTATCTAACCCGTGCTGTACCTGCCCTGGGAGTGTTTGATGGGACAGTGTAGAGGGAGCTTTACTCTGTATCTAACCCGTGCTGTACCTGCCCTGGGAGTGTTTGATGGACAGTGTAGAGGGAGCTTTACTCTGTATCTAACCCGTGCTGTACCTGCCCTGGGAGTGTTTGATGGGACAGTGTAGAGGGAGCTTTACTCTGTATCTAACCCGTGCTGTACCTGCCCTGGGAGTGTTTGATGGACAGTGTAGAGGGAGCTTTACTCTGTATCTAACCCGTGCTGTACCTGCCCTGGGAGTGTTTGATGGACAGTGTAGAGGGAGCTTTACTCTGTATCTAACCGTGCTGTACCTGCCCTGGGAGTGTTTGATGGGACAGTGTAGAGGGAGCTTTACTCTGTATCTAACCCGTGCTGTACCTGCCCTGGGAGTGTTTGATGGGACAGTGTAGAGGGAGCTTTACTCTGTATCTAACCGTGCTGTACCTGCCCTGGGAGTGTTTGATGGGACAGTGTAGAGGGAGCTTTACTCTGTATCTAACCCGTGCTGTACCTGCCCTGGGAGTGTTTGATGGACAGTGTAGAGGGAGCTTTACTCTGTATCTAACCCGTGCTGTACCTGCCCTGGGAGTGTTTGATGGGACAGTGTAGAGGGAGCTTTACTCTGTATCTAACCGTGCTGTACCTGCCCTGGGAGTGTTTGATGGGACAGTGTAGAGGGAGCTTTACTCTGTATCTAACCCGTGCTGTACCTGCCCTGGGAGTGTTTGATGGGACAGTGTAGAGGGAGCTTTACTCTGTATCTAACCCGTGCTGTACCTGCCCTGGGAGTGTTTGATGGGACAGTGTAGAGGGAGCTTTACTCTGTATCTAACCCGTGCTGTACCTGCCCTGGGAGTGTTTGATGGGACAGTGTAGAGGGAGCTTTACTCTGTATCTAACCCGTGCTGTACCTGCCCTGGGAGTGTTTGATGGGACAGTGTAGAGGGAGCTTTACTCTGTATCTAACCCGTGCTGTACCTGCCCTGGGAGTGTTTGATGGGACAGTGTAGAGGGAGCTTTACTCTGTATCTAACCCGTGCTGTACCTGCCCTGGGAGTGTTTGATGGGACAGTGAGAGGGAGCTTTACTCTGTATCTAACCCGTGCTGTACCTGCCCTGGGAGTGTTTGATGGGACAGTGTAGAGGGAGCTTTACTCTGTATCTAACCCGTGCTGTACCTGCCCTGGGAGTGTTTGATGGGACAGTGTAGAGGGAGCTTTACTCTGTATCTAACCCGTGCTGTACCTGCCCTGGGAGTGTTTGATGGACAGTGTAGAGGGAGCTTTACTCTGTATCTAACCCGTGCTGTACCTGCCCTGGGAGTGTTTGATGGGACAGTGTAGAGGGAGCTTTACTCTGTATCTAACCCATGCTGTACCTGCCCTGGGAGTGTTTGATGGACAGTGTAGAGGGAGCTTTACTCTGTATCTAACCCGTGCTGTACCTGCCCTGGGAGTGTTTGATGGGACAGTGTAGAGGGAGCTTTACTCTGTATCTAACCCGTGCTGTACCTGCCCTGGGAGTGTTTGATGGGACAGTGTAGAGGGAGCTTTACTCTGTATCTAACCCGTGCTGTACCTGCCCTGGGAGTGTTTGATGGGACAGTGTAGAGGGAGCTTTACTCTGTATCTAACCGTGCTGTACCTGCCCTGGGAGTGTTGATGGGACAGTGTAGAGGGAGCTTTACTCTGTATCTAACCCGTGCTGTACCTGCCCTGGGAGTGTTTGATGGGACAGTGTAGAGGGAGCTTTACTCTGTATCTAACCCGTGCTGTACCTGCCCTGGGAGTGTTTGATGGGACAGTGTAGAGGGAGCTTTACTCTGTATCTAACCCGTGCTGTACCTGCCCTGGGAGTGTTTGATGGGACAGTGTAGAGGGAGCTTTACTCTGTATCTAACCCGTGCTGTACCTGCCCTGGGAGTGTTTGATGGGACAGTGTAGAGGGAGCTTTACTCTGTATCTAACCCCGTGCTGTACCTGCCCTGGGAGTGTTTGATGGGACAGTGTAGAGGGAGCTTTACTCTGTATCTAACCCGTGCTGTACCTGCCCTGGGAGTGTTTGATGGGACAGTGTAGAGGGAGCTTTACTCTGTATCTAACCCGTGCTGTACCTGCCCTGGGAGTGTTTGATGGGACAGTGTAGAGGGAGCTTACTCTGTATCTAACCCGTGCTGTACCTGCCCTGGGAGTGTTTGATGGGACAGTGTAGAGGGAGCTTTACTCTGTATCTAACCCGTGCTGTACCTGCCCTGGGGAGTGTTTGATGGGACAGTGTAGAGGGAGCTTTACTCTGTATCTAACCCGTGCTGTACCTGCCCTGGGAGTGTTTGATGGACAGTGTAGAGGGAGCTTTACTCTGTATCTAACCCGTGCTGTACCTGCCCTGGGAGTGTTTTGATGGGACAGTGTAGAGGAGCTTTACTCTGTATCTAACCCGTGCTGTACCTGCCCTGGGAGTGTTTGATGCGACAGGTAGAGGGAGCTTTACTCTGTATCTAACCCGTGCTGTACCTGCCCTGGGAGTGTTTGATGGGACAGTGTAGAGGGAGCTTTACTCTGTATCTAACCCGTGCTGTACCTGCCCTGGGAGTGTTTGATGGGACAGTGTAGAGGAGCTTTACTCTGTATCTAACCCGTGCTGTACCTGCCCTGGGAGTGTTTGATGGGACAGTGTAGAGGGAGCTTTACTCTGTATCTACCCGTGCTGTACCTGCCCTGGGAGTGTTTGATGGGACAGTGTAGAGGGAGCTTTACTCTGTATCTAACCCTGCTGTACCTGCCCTGGGAGTGTTTGATGGGACAGTGTAGAGGGTGCTTTACTCTGTATCTAACCCGTGCTGTACCTGCACTGGAGTGTTTCATGGGACAGTGTAGAGGGAGCTTTACTCTGTATCTAACCCGTGCTGTACCTGCCCTGGGAGTGTTTGATGGGACAGTGTAGAGGGAGCTTTACTCTGTATCTAACCCGTGCTGTACTGCCCTGGGAGTGTTGATGGGACAGTGTAGAGGGAGCTTTACTCTGTATCTAACCCTGCTGTACCTGCCCCTGGGAGTGTTGATGGGACAGTGTTAGGGAGCTTTACTTCTGTATCTAACCCGTGCTGTACCTGCCCTGGGAGTGTTTGATGGGACAGTGTAGAGGGAGCTTTACTCTGTATCTAACCCGTGCTGTCCCTGCCCTGGGAGTGTTTGATGGGACAGTGTAGAGGGAGCTTTACTCTGTATCTAACCCGTGCTGTACCTGCCCTGGGAGTGTTTGATGGACAGTGTAGAGGGAGCTTTACTCTGTATCTAACCCGTGCTGTACCTGCCCTGGGAGTGTTTGATGGGACAGTGTAGAGGGAGCTTTACTCTGTATCTAACCCGTGCTGTACCTGCCCTGGGAGTGTTTGATGGGACAGTGTCGAGGGAGCTTTACTCTGTATCTAACCCGTGCTGTACCTGCCCTGGGAGTGTTTGATGGGACAGTGTAGAGGGAGCTTTACTCTGTATCTAACCCGTGCTGTACCTGCCTGGGAGTGTTTGATGGGACAGTGTAGAGGGAGCTTTACTCTGTATCTAACCCGTGCTGTACCTGCCCTGGGAGTGTTTGATGGGACAGTGTAGAGGGAGCTTTACTCTGTATCTAACCTGTGCTGTACCTGCCCTGGGAGTGTTGATGGGACAGTGTAGAGGGAGCTTTACTCTGTATCTAACCGTGCTGTACCTGCCCTGGGAGTGTTTGATGAGACAGTGTAGAGGAGCTTTACTCTGTATCTAACCGTGCTGTACCTGCCCTGGAGTGTTTGATGGACAGTGTAGAGGAGCTTTACTCTGTATCTCTCCCGTGCTGTACCTGCCCTGGGGTGTTTGTGGGACAGTGTAGAGGGAGCTTTACTCTGTATTTAACCCGTGCTGTACCTGCCCTGGGAGTGTTTGATGGGACAGTGTAGAGGGAGCTTTACTCTGTATCTAACCGTGCTGTACCTGCCCTGGGAGTGTTTGATGGGACAATGTAGGGGAGCTTTACTCTGTATTTAAACCGTGCTGTACCTTCTGGGATTGTTTGATGGGACACGGTAGAAGGAGCTTTACTCTGTATCTAACC